>JASFDD010000690.1:0-10904 GCA_036937055.1 Nidula microcarpa | reverse complement strand
TGTCCTCTCAATCTCCTCTCATCATTGTTATCACTCTCATGCTAAATCTCTGGTTCCCAGAGATTTCACCTGACTGATCTCTGATCAGGAAGCTGAGTTTGTGGCTTCTTACTTATGTTCAACTTTGCTAATAGTAATCTGTAAATTGGATGTTAGAAACAAAGGAGGCACAGCACATAAGCTGAAGCCACTGTCCATTCTGATTCTTCTCTTCAACATAGTGCTAGAACACATTCCCAGAGATATCACTGGAGTCTCCAGTTATTTTCCTTTGCCCCTCCTGAGTTATTACTTGCCCAGCAACTCTAGGTCTTACCCAGAAATGAGTTCTTGACAATTTGGAAGAGGCACTGCAGGATAGTATGAAAGAATCTTGAAGAAAAGCTCTACAAAAAGAATGGGTAGGCCACAGGTATTCACTGGACCTGTGTCACAGATTTCAATATTAGCATGTTTGCAGTGACCACAAGGATGCAATAACTTTGCAGTTCCCACATCATGGCATGACACATTGCAGAACTTGCCACATGCAAAACACAAGAAGAACCTTATTGAAAATGTATGGCAGTCTGACTTGCCTTTTGAGCTTTGTGTAGTTTTTTTAATGCTATTTCACCACCTGAATTTTTTCCTTGAATTCCCATGGATATCAAAATTCTACCTGGAGGTGTCAGCATTGATTTGCTCAAATCCATCAAAGATGGGGTTGGATTTCCTGGGAAATTGGCTTGAGGAGGGCCAGAGTGGTTGTATGCAGCCAGATGGACTGTATAATGCAATGGTTGGTGAGAAGGGTATTTACAACCCTATATCTCAATGAGTATTATAAAACAATAAGAAGTAACAAAACATACAAGACATTCCATGAGGGAAGGACACGAATAGTCATGATTTCCAACTGTCTTGCGAACTCTGTTGTCATATCATTCTTCTATCGTGGAAGCAGACGGTGAAAGGTGTTATCGTTCCTTCCGGTACCTTTGAGTGGGCACATACTTCCATAGATTGCCAGACAAAAGGAAGAAAAATACTACGCAGTGAGCGCCAAACCTGCGATAACGGGCGTATGATTTCTCTACATTCGAGATATGTGTTGTCCAGTATGTGGCCTTCTGTATACGGTATGGGTAAAGCGAGATAGTATGAAATAATCTCCAGAAATGGCTCTACGGGAACGATGGGTAGTCCTCGGACATTGACTCTTTTCACATCCTTTGCTTTCTTGGTTCGCGCTCTTGGTGGCATTTCATATGAGTGGCGAAGAAGTTCAGGGGAAGACTAATTGAGTACAGTGGAAAGCCAGGAATCGCCAGCAACTCGTGAGTCGCCGATCGTCAACTTCGGAGTGACGAGCAGAATTTGAGACTCAGTTCAAAAACGTGTCGCGTGATCGTGCAGGTGCCGCAGTGGCGATATGTTGAGGTATAAACATACCTGATATGTACCGCAAATGAGACGCGCAATGGGAATGATTCCATAATCGATTCATATTCGAATATATACTAGGCGCCGTACATTGAACTCTAAGATCTAAACCTTCAGCTCGAACCAGCCGAGGAAGAATACGCATGTATTGAGAGTAGGACTAACTACTAAAGAACCGCAGAACGCACGGAACAGAGAAGAATAATAATTACGATTACTAATACGAACACACCGAACGTAAGTCGCAGAAGGAGTAAAGCACAGGCGACAAGTAAGAAAAATCGAGGAAGGACAACCAACAACGGAATGTTCAGTCAGTATGTACCACTAGGCAAGCAGCAGAGAAACAGATGAGAAAGATAAGAGTAAAGGGCAGTTTATGGTTTAGATGAGAGTGTTAGAGGTATAGATCGGACGCAAGGTGAAGGAGACGGAGACGGTGAAAGGAACCCTGGGCTTGACAAGAAATCGCTTTGAAATAATACATCTCCACCTCCAGCGGAGCATCGCATCTGGAGCGAAGGGATGTCGATCAGACTTGGTGAAGAGGAGAAAGGGGCATTTGAGAGGGGAATCGCGTGTTATCACTGCAATCGCTATCATCAGCACACACGAAAACAACAGCCTGGACAAGGAGCTCACCAATGCCCTCACGCCCCATTCCCCAAATACGCCAGCCCCATCGCCCTCGCACTGACATGCACATGCTTCGCCTCCGGCACCTCATGGCATACCTCGATGCCCTTCACCCACGAATGCTGCACCACCTCCTCGATCGTCGATCGCTGCCTCGGATCCGGCTCGAGCATCTTCCGTATCAGAGTGCGGCACGCACGCGGGCTGAGGTTGTTGATCGTCGGCGGGCACGACGATACGGCCGGGGACGGGTTCGCGCATGCGGATGCGTACGCTTGGTACAGCGTGTCGGACGTCTGTGCCGCGCGCCAGGGTAGCTCCTGGAAGTGCAGGCAGTAGTAGACGATTCCGCAGGCCCAGATGTCGACGAGGCGTGCGTCGTACGCTGCGGGCAGGGGTTCAAGGGGGTTGGTGGTCAGGGTGGTTTGTGATTTGTTGGGGTTGGGTTGAGAGGGTTACGAAGGGGAGCACAGGAGACAGATATGTCAGCCCGCCTCTGCGTAGGGGCATAACAAGGGGCAATGCTTACGTTTGCCTAGGAACTGCTCTGGCGCGATGTAGGGCTCGCTGCCGCAGAGCCCCGTCGACATGTGGATCGTCGCTTCCCATGGGAGGCGATACACCGTCGATGCACCATAGTCGCCGATCTGTACCAAGGGAAGTGAGCATGGTGTTACGATGGCGCGATGACACGAGGAAAGAGGTGCACGAGTTTAACAGAAGGGAAGGATACGCAGGAGGGACGCGCTGTGGCAGCACGGCGTCTATTGGAGGAGGAACAACGCCAACAGGAGGGAGCACGCGGATGGCCCGACGCCAATAGCAGCAGACACATCCAATCCAAAGTGCGCCACCCCAACAGCAGGGCGCGCCTCACAAACACCAAGCCCCCACCCCCGCCCCCCAAAAAAACCAAAAAAGACCAAAAACGCACCTTCAAATGCCCCTTCGTATCAAAGAACAAGTTCTCCGGCTTGATATCGCGGTGCGCGACGCCCTGGCTGTGGAGGTACGAGACGCCGTTGAGGATCTGCTTGAAGCAGCACTCGACCTCGCTGGGGGACATGCCGCTGTGGGAGATAGGTGGTCAGTACGTGAAGATGGTAGGGAGAATAATGAGGAGTAAGAAGGATAGGAAAGGAGGGTAGCACATAAATGAAGAACGGAAATATGAGAATGGGAAGAAAAGGGGTAGCACGAAACCTCGCCAACAACTTCAGACAAAAACCCCGCCCCAATGCAATCAAGCCTGCGCTACGCGGGCAGCGACCACAGGGATCGGCGTCATGATGAGAAAAATAACTGGTGCGAAAAGTCGTCGTACCCATTACTTCGCAGTCAAGACAAGCACGGGCACCAGGAGAACAACGACCCGCACAGGATGGAGAAAATGCGAAAAGAAAAACGAAAGCTAGAGAGAAATAAAGAAAGCGGCCGCGCCCGCCAGGTAATGACGTAATGCCTTGGCTCGCCTCGCTATCACCGCCCCCCGCCCCCCAGACGAAAGGAAAAAGGGAATAAAGATACCATAGCGGGCGGCGCGGTTGAGGCGCGGAACGACGGCAGGACAGCGCCCCGAAACGACCCGAAGTAAAGACGCAACATCCGCCGCACTCTCCCCGGCACAAGCAAGAAAAAGGCAAAAAGCAAATCGCAAGCCAAAACCACACACCAAAAACCCTCCTCAAGAAAATAAAACCAATGCCAATGCCAATCCAACCCACAAACCAAAAGGCCCAATCAAAAACTCCACTCACCCCTTCTTAATAGCCGCATACAAATCCCCACCCGGGCAGAACTCCATCACCTCGCACCAATTGTGGTTCTCGTCCTGCACGAGGTCGACGGTCTCGACGATGTTCGGGTGGTGCAGGGTGGAGGAGATGCAGAACTCGGCGGTGAGTTTCTTGACGTACTCTTTTTCGGACTCGTTTTTGCGGCGTTTGCGGAATTCCTAAGTGGGGCAGGGTTAGTAAGGGATGGGATGAGGAAGAAGCAGGAGGGGAAATGGACGAAGGGAGGGAGGAAGATGGAAGGATGGAGTATGGGCGAAAGGGCACCAGCGAACTCACCTTGACGGCATACAGCTTCTCCTCGCTCCGATCCCACTTATGCGCCAACCTCACCACACTCGTCGCCCCCTTCCCAATCGCGACCTTCTGGCACACGCCATACTTCTGGCTCAAACTAGCAGCACTATCCCCCGCCGTGCTCCGTGCCCTCCCGCCCCCGCCCCCAGCGCCCTCCGCATCCGAGTCCGACCGCCGGGACGACGTGCTCCTCTGCGAGCTGCGGCGTGCGAGTTTGGGCGTGGAGGCGAGAAGGTCCTTGAGGTTGAACTTGTGCCCCCCGCCCCCGGAGTCTTTGTCGCTGTGGATGGAGGAGGCCTTGCTCTTGGGCTTGCTCGGGGTGGGAACGACGATCTTGCCCCCCGACACGCCTGCGCTCATGCTCGGCGCGCGGCTCGCGGGCTGCGAAGGTGCGCGGGAGGGCGGGGCGGAGGGGCCGCCCCACTCGCTGGAGGACGGGGAGGCGATGGTGGGGGATGGGGTTTGGGAGTGCGGGTCTTTGGGGCCTTTGTGGGAGGCGGGGGTGAAGGGGCCAACGGCGGCGGTGGACCCGGGGACGATGGTGAGCTTGCGCAGCTCGCCGCGGGTGGGGCCCGGCTGCTTGTCGGGGGAGGTGAGGGTGTCGGGCGGGGGGAGGGGGTATGTGCCCGGGCTGTGCTGGTGGGTGCCGTTGGGCTTGGGGGTGGCATCGGTGACGGTGACGCTGGACGAGGTGGATGAGAAGCTGAAGTTGTGCATGCGTTGCGCGAGGGAGTGCGGGGAGGCGGCTTTGTGCGCTGGTTGCGGGGGTTTGTCGGCACTGTCGGGAGCGTCGCCCTCGCCCGTCTGTGTTTCTGAGGAGGATTCTGACGAGTCGAGCACGGCCATGGTTGAAGAAGAGGATCGGGTAGACGGGCGGATATGTGTAGTCGGTGGCAGTGGGGTGCCTGGCAGCAGGCAAGCAGCGGCGTGGTGTGGTGTGGGTCTAGAGGGCCATGACGCTCGATCCTTTGTGACTGCGGGGACTGCGACTGCAGGCAGCCTGTGCAGCCTGGGGTGGGGGAAGGGAGCTGGGATGTAAGCGGGCAGGTATTAGAGCAATACTTCGTATTAGTATTGACGTCGGGCGTATGCTATACAGTCCTATCTGTCAGCCTGGCTCAGCCACTCCACACGTGCCCACCCTTCCAGTTGCTTTTTTTTTTTTCCGTCCGCTGCATCGATGATCGACGACGGTCGAACCATCTTTCCGCGCGGATGAAGATGTCTTTATCGCCGGCATCGATGCGGGGGATTGGGCTCAACACACCCGGCAGCGAGCTCGCTGTCCCCCCTCCCAGCTCGCCACATCACATCCCCGATGCTGATCTCCGATTCCATGGGCACCCTCCCATTCAGCACACCCGGCCCTCTATCTCGGGCTCCCCCCTCTTCCAGCCCTGCCCTCTTCCTTCTTCCCCGCCTGGACCTCCCTTCGCCATCCCATCCCATGCCACGTCCATTAATAGCCCCTTCCCCCCCCCTCACAAGTTCAAACCCAGAATAACCCACAATCCGCCTCGAGGCGCCCACCCATCATGATCCGACTCTCAACAAACAACGCTGCACCGGCGCGAAGGCCCTTTCACCCATTTGCAATTCTGACCCCCTCCCCCCCGGCCCTGCACTCGCGGAACGCGCACCCTGAGTAAGCACATCGTCCGCGGCACTGCGCACCATAGACGCCTTGCTCCAAGCCCCCCCCGATCCCCGGCCGGAGCCACTTGAACGCAAACTTTAGACGCGTTCTATGTATGTCTGTTATATGTATGCCCGTCTATCCCGTCTCCAAGCCCCGTCCGATTTCATTTCATCGCCATCGACATCGGAATCACATCGTCGCCATCGCAGCAGCAGCGAAGCCGCCGTTCAAGGGAAATGAAAACGAGAAGCCGCACTCTCTTTCATTCCTTTCATTCCTTCCAAGAGTCTCTTCCTTTCATGTCTTCGGTATCCACTGCTCTCAAATTCTCTCAGCGCGACACCCGATCCACCCAGCACGCCCCCGGGACCCAGCTACCTACTAGGGCCACCCAGCTCTGACAGTACCCGGGTGCCCCCTTCCTCTCCCAGCCAAGACCCACAAACCCAGATAGATCCCAGCTTTCGCCGCTTCCTCTTCAAGCATACCTCACCTCCAATAATAGCTCTTCCCCGCGTCCGACTCCCCCATAAGCCTCCATCCACCCACACACGCCTCCGACTCCGCTCTCCCGTCCCACCGCATCATACGTAAGCAGATGCCTGATGATCATTTTACGACTCTCGAATAATCCGCCTCTTCCTACTGGTCATGCCACCTACCTTCAACGGCCAAAATCCCGCATCCCAGACCCCATGCCTCCTTAATCGCGAGTTGCGCGATGGCGCGATTTTTGATAGCCGGCTGTAGGCTACTTCTGGCGCTGGCTTCAGCAAGTGGGCAGGTTCTCGTAATCTATATACATATCCCCGTGCAAGAGACCTGCATATTGCATGAGCTCATGCCGTCTCTCTTGCTACTGTCTCGTTGTCTTCTCCAATATGCTCCTCGCTTTCTCTCGCCAAACTCACGCACCTCCACCCAGGGCTCTACAACACCCCAACCTGCTCGTTCTTTCTTTCTCTCGTCAAACATCAATTCGGCACGCAAGACTTGCCACCGCTGCCCTTTGAGCATTGACCAATGGCAAATCGGGCCCAGGTGCCGTCGTACGTACCACAAATGCACCCCAATTCAGTCATTCTCTTTGCACAATGCACACATTCTCCTTCTCGAATAGACCCTCCCCTAGACTTTCCTTTCCGTGCACACACGGACGCCTTCCTTGCTTGCACGAACTCTGACTGCCGCCTGCTGTCCGAATGCTGTCCTGTCCTTCTTTCCCCCAGCGGTAGGACTGTAGTATCTGGTGCGCCGGCCGAGCACCCCGACCCTGGCGCTACGTTAGAGTATACTCGATGGACTTACTTCACTGCCTGCGCGCCGCTTACGCCTGCCATGGAGATTCTTCCTATTCCAGACTTGCCTCGTTACTCACTATACCCGTACTCGCCACCCACCGTCCGCCGTCCATTTGCTGAAGGGAAGTACATATTTCGGCTCATCTTTCCTTTTAGGTCTCCATGGAATGGCTCTGCTATGGATATCGCGAAGTGCAGAACGACGGTTATCTGGCATTTCTTGCATGCAATGTGCGGCTCTACTTTCTCGATACTGGACGCCGGGCTCGGCTGTATGGGCTATGCTCTAGGCTCAGCAAGACTTCCTTGTTGCACATCCTTCTTTTCGTCCTTCTGGCGTTTGGTCTATAAGAACACATTACTTTACTCGATCTTCTGTGTATAAACTACCAATATCACTAAATTTTCCCGATCCTACCTATTCTTCTGCATCTGTCGTGTCTATAATTACCCTCTCCATGCTTATCACCCTCCTGACTGGCGACTTGATTATCCCCGAGGTCCGAGACGACGCGGAACTTTGATTGTGTAACAATAATAAAATAGTGGGCGGCAGGCCAAGTCAGCGATTGCACTGAATAACTTTAACAACAAGAGCGTTTACCTTACTCAATTCTTACAATGACCTTGCGATCCAAGCTCGGATGTTCGGTGTATTGCTTGGTCCTATTTCCGAAGTTAATACGCCGTTGATTATTGTTTTCGACAAGTACTTAGCAGGCGTGCTGGTACTGAGACAATAATGACCACTATGGATGAATATCAGCGCCCTTGCCGCCGCCGCCGCCGCACGCACGCACTTTGTATTCACCATAAAATAACAAAACACCTGTTTCCCGTCATACATACGCACAAAAGCCCTCACCCAAAACGCCGTCATAATTATTCTGAATTCCATTTTACACACCCTGCTGACATCCTGCTTATTATCACCTTCACATCCCCCATGGAAGACCCCCTACCCTCCGACACGCACGCCCACTGACAGTGGCGACCCCATGGCAGCACCCCCAGATCCCCGCAATTCAAATCTACTGTACCACCCCCCGTTATCGCCAAATAGCGAAAATCGCTCTCCGAGCTGTTGCCACACACCCATGCACGCCGCATACTTCTTTTTTTCTTTACTTTATTCTTTTTTCTCAGCGCTAGCAGTGGTCGCCAGTTGTGCTGTATTTACAAGCATTGTGGTATTGTGCAGATGTTCTCAGCGTCACTAGAATGCAGTTGGCCGGGAATGTGATATACCCTCTTGTTTCTGAGGTAGAATTCCGAATTAGATTCGCGCTCTCAAGAATGGACGTATGGCGTGTCCGGGTGCTGTCGGTAGACGTTAGTGAGGTGTTTATATGGTCTACGATGCACAAGGCGCAGCACGTACTGAATAATACCAGTATTTATGAAGCCGTAGAGTAAGCAACTGAACATTCATCAGCTTGTTAGCGACACCTAGACCGTAACTATCGGTCGCAGTCGACCGACATTTCCTGATTCCTATAAGGAGGAAAGAAGGAGGAAGTCCATGACCCGCATCCCCAAAAACCTATCTGCTACACCTCTTACGCAGTGACGACGATGATGCAGAGTTGTGTCATATTACGCACCAGGAAGTTTCTCCGTGTGTGAACGCGGAGGTGCAGACGCTGATAGTAATACACACCCGACACACGTTCCTCAGCGGCCACGGCTGAAAGGCCAGCGCAATCCACGCATTTGGCGCGCGGTGTCGTACGTACTTTGTATTGCAGGACGAAAATAACTGCGGAGCACAGAATCCAATCGGAGGATTGCAGTTGTTATAGGATGCATGGGTCCGGGAACAATGGACCCGTTGATTTCGAAGAGATTGAAAGCTTAACAAGCTTTCGATCTTTCTTTATTCTAGATTGTTATGGTAGAAGTAAAATCGGGGTACCTCAGCGAATAAGAAAAGGCTAAGCAGTGTAGACTGTAACCTTCTGTCAGGCTCATCTAAGGAAGGGTCACCCGTTAGAAGAAGCCAAGATATTGAAATCATTCGGACAGAGAGCGCTTGGATGCAAGATTCACCAGACTATTTCTAGCTGAAGGTCAGGCCTGACGTCTTTGAAAAGATTTTCTCGTAGCACAGAGTTCTCCGTGTCGGGAGGGACGCGTAAAGAACCTCAGATATTACTTCAGACTCCACACCGCGGTGGAAGAACCTAGGATCTCGGAGCTGGATATGTGCTGACCACCTTATCGTCGCCAGAGCCAGGTTTTAGACCAGATATACATAGATGGTAGTTCTCCGAAATCGGGATAGCAATGTTAGATGCCCTAGAGTCTAGTAGAAGAACGCGGTCCAAAGGCAAGCAAACTCAGGTCCTGCGAGCACAAGAATAGAAATGTAGATAGGTTCCCAGAGAAAATATGTAGAGCGGGGAGACGGACGAGCGACTTCTGGTCTGCTAAGACTCAGAGCCCGGGGTGAGTGGAAGAGACAAAGATCTGAATCTCCTTCGCTGGGAGATAATCGGGATGTGGCTAGCAGTTTAAGTCTAGTAGTGATAAGGACAAAGCAAAGTGGAGAATACCGAAGATTCTGTGATAAATTTCATCGACAGTGAAAGCAAAAGTTATAAGCCACGTCGAGAATGCATCGCAAGGGATCGTCTTGAGAGTCTGGCTGTCCAGATGATGACTCCGAAGTTCAGTTTTTTTTTTGGTAGTAGTACGCGAAATTTGAACGAGTGCTTTCCGGATTTCCAGGTCGCCTGAGTCACAGGGAAATTCTTCGATATTTCAGAAGCAGAAATTGTATCCAACATCCACCCGAGTGCATGTCAATGTCGAAATCGAGGGCGAGTGATAAAAACGGCAGATCGTTGCCTGGCGTCGCGTGATCGTGATGTGGCTGTACAGAACTTGTGTTCGATTATTCCCCGACACCCTCGCGACGCGCCGACTCTTCTCACTCTGTCTCACTGAATTCTGCTCTTTACTCCCCAATCCTCACACCTCAGAGGAAATGGCTCCCAAATCGCCATACAAGAAAGTCAAACCTGTGGAAAGTGTCGGAATCTATACACATTCAATTGTCAACGCCCGAGGCCTCCCCATTCTCCCAGTAGAGCTTTTCTTTCATACTATCCCACTGCGCCTATAACATATATGAGTGTCTACGTACTGGAAAACGTATATCTCGCGCGTGTGGAAATCATGCGCTCCTTGTCGTAAGTTTGCTGCTCGTTGCGTAGTATTTTCCTCCCTCACGTCTGGAAGTCTGTGCCTCTGCAAGGGTGACGAAAGAAAACGCATCACATTTCTTCAGCTCGCACCCCCAATTGAATAAGGATATGGCAAAGGAGCTCGCGAAGCGGTTATAAATCGTTGCTATTCGTGAACCCTCTTGCGGACTATGTCAACCACGCTGTCTTAGCCATCGAATCGATTGATTTATACTAATATTGAAACGTAGCATTGTAAATATTCTTCTCGTGGATCATTCCATTGATACTATCTTGCTCGAACTTTGCTCACCGCCTGGCACTCTTTCCTAATCTTCATACCCTTCAAATTATAGGCATCGAATCAAGAAGCATCTGAAGAAAGTAATCAAATCCTCATTCAAAAATAATATGCTTCCTCGAGAACGGAATATCTTCGTATCGGATTTTGGAGCAGACATTCTTGAATCCTGTAGCCGCGCAAAACAAGTTTCGTACATCAGCTTGAATGATATTAACATATTGGAGAAGTGACTAAATGCAGCCCTAGTTAAAATGAAAGTGAGGGCCTCGTAATCAAATCAAAAAGTAGTAGATTCGCGTTTGGCCTCGGTGAGCTCGTGAG
>JASFDD010000689.1:0-10908 GCA_036937055.1 Nidula microcarpa | reverse complement strand
GGACTAGGATAGTGGGAGGTGCAGCACATAAGCTGAAGCCAACATCCTACATTGTCTAGCATATCTTTGGGTATCATCAGACTCACACCTCAGCTGTATTGTCCTTCCTATCTGGTCATGTTTGGGTCTTGACACCACTGGGCCCATATGTATGGTTGACAGAACCAAGATGCAACAAGGGCAGGGGTGATACCAGGGAGAGCCATTGTGGTCAAATACTGCAAGCAAGCATGCAAAGGCAGAGGAGGTGGATTCCAGATAAGTAAAGTGAGGCTACCTAGATAGCACAAGTTTAGTTCACCATTCTTGCCAGAACAGGCACTAGCACTTATCTGGGTAGCACCTGTTCACCTCATTGCTGTGCCCTTGCCATTTGAGGCTGCTCCTTTGCCATCATTTCACCGATGCCCTCGACCTCAGCATTGCATTGTATAACAGCTTCAGGGTCAGCATCATTGCTGCCTGCATGGGTTCACATCATACAGCCCCAGAACCTAGACATGCTTGCAGTCTCCATGGAAATGGATTGAGTGACTCAGTCAGCAAATAATAGGCAGTAGCAAGGGTCAGAAGGTTTGAACTGCAAAAAAATGCGAGGTCAGAGAATAGCAAAGGGAGGACACTCTGAATTACATGCTGACAGATATGCTTACCAATTATTGTGAGGTGACTACAAGGAGAAAGAGTTGAAGTGTGCAAAATCTGAAGCATGGAATTGATTGAAGGCACAAATAAATAGAGTAAGATATTGGTATAGACAGGATGTAGAAGAGGATGTCAATGAGGCCCTTGGGAAGAAAGAGTTGAACATTCATGTTAATGAAATAATTGCCCAAATAAGAATTTGAACCATGATGGTGTCACATCAGTCACTTGTTAAGGGGTGGCAATTACAACTTGATGAACAAATTTCAACTGCCTTACTGTCAGGAGGTTTGCTTCCTTTCTCCACTAGGGGTTGATGTCTTCAAATCTCCAGGTTACAGTACACAATATATAAAGACAATGACATATGCAGAAACTTCTTCCCTTTGATATCCTGCTTTAGTGCTCTTTTTATATTCAGCACTTTCATGGGCTCACATTACTCTTATTCTATGTACTCTGTCATTCAATTGCTTGGGTACTGCTCAGGCACTGCAGCAATGCTCCAATATCATTGACAGTGCCTTCCAAGTCCACTGCAGTGCTCTGTGTTATCAAAATTGCTGTGACACTGCCTCTGTATCTGCCCTTATGCTACCCATGTTCTATTGCATATTCCCTATTCTCATTCCTGCACTTGAAACCTTGAGCTACTCCTAATTTCATTCATTAGAACTAGGATGGCAAAGATTGCTTGTGTATAATGCCTGAGACTATAGGCAATTATAATGTGGGGTAGGGCTGGTGGATGAGAGCAGAAATGGATGATTATTGATGTTTGAGGTCATACCAGAGCTGCCTCTCTGCTATTATTTCATAGCACAGATAATTTACTATCAATGACTCATCATTCTGATTGCACATGATAATCAGTGGCCCAACTGCTGACTTTCTGAGTATATTTGATAACCCAAGGAGCATGTGTTAAAATAAGCAACACAGTCTCAACAACATTGAAGACAGTTTGTCCTCAGAAGGATAGGGGGGGGGTTCCAAGAGGGCAAATGGATGAGTAGCTACAACAATAGTAGACTACCTATATAGTATAAGACCTGAAACCAATATAAAAATGCAGTAAACCATAGAAAAGCCACAAGAATGTAAACTAAAGGAAGTGAGGTATATGAAAATGAGGTGACATCGCGAAACACTTGCAATCTGTGATCCGAAATTCTAACAGCATGTCCCGTAATTATGATTCTCGATGGTATTACTATACGAGAATTGTGACTCCCAGATAATCCCAGGCCTTTTGTTCTTAGCATGTTTGCTGTTTGTCAAATATGAGAGGCAATTATAATGGAGCTTAATCTTCGGCCCAGCATCAGCAGTATGGTAACCTCTTACAAACTCCGCCTGGAAATACCAAGCTCGCCCCGATTTCCCGATGTAGGGAATATCTCACCTGGGAATCGACAGTTAAAGAACTTTGACAGTCGTCCCAGGATTACTTTTACACTGATTATGTAATGTATCTTTATAGTGACTATGGCGTATATGACAACAGAGGATATACATACATTTTGGAATGCGGAGAGCCATTAGAATGGTCGGCATGAATGTCCTTCCTCTGTTCTCTCTTTCCCTGCCTTAGTTCCGACGCTAACACCGTCCCTCGTTCCCGCGGGCTCGCACAAATTTTACCGTTCCCCCTTCCTGCGCGACTTCTGGCACCCCAACGTAGCGATGATGACGTGCTCATCCCAGACCCGGACAAGGAGGACATTCTCGCGTCCAAGCCGTTCGACTGACCCCTCCTCTCCCCCTTGACCTGCAAGTGTGTGGCTGGGGCGACACGCAGCTCAAATACTACCTGAGGGGCGCGCCGGTCATCTGATGGGGGAACACGTTGAGCTTGGTGCCTCGCCTCAGGGCGGCGGCGTATGTGTTGAGGAGGCAGAGGAAGGATGTAGATATAGACTACCGTGAGCGCGAGATTTGACGGTAGAGGGCGTGAGACTGACGATGATGATTTGATAGGTGAAAGGAACCACTTCCTTCAAGTGGGTAAGACCGCGTTCTTCGGGTGGGCGTTTCATTTCCGTACATGATTCCTAGTTTATCATAAGATCCTTGTAAAACGATGCCTTAGTTTGCTGTCAACTTCGAGCTTACCCATGAGATCTTCCTAAGATTTTCGCTATGCGCCGTCTGTCATGAGTTGTTACGCGCTCTGAAGCGCCAACAATGAGAGCATTGCCTCCACAGAAGCACTGTACTTACGGACTCGGGATGTTAGGGTGGGTGGCGAATCCATGTACATGAGAAAATGGTCACCAGACAGCTCCAGATGATATTGAATATAGGACGCTGGTTTTCCTGGATGGATTCACATATTGTGGACGCAGCTTCTGTAGATTCATTAATATTTGCCGTATGCCTCTTTTCAGCCAGTTAAATATGACCATGGTATGGGTCACAAAATACAAGGTTTTCCGGTTGACAGCCGCACGTTTGATGCTGTTTGGCAGGAGCTTTAGCAATTTGATTGTTTCCATCATCGTGTATCGCCAAATTATCGTGGTTCGCCTGATTCGCTTCTCATCTCAGTGTAATAGCAACGCAACCCTCAGCATCAGACACGATCTGAGTATGTAACCTCATGTTGCGCAATCGCAGTCGCAATCACAAACAACCAGAATCAAAATCACATCAGGCAAGGGACAGCGATAGAAAAAAAACATCGTGTGCATGGTAATACAGGATTCTCTTTTTCAACGACGACGACCGCGTAGGGGGGGAGGCAAAGCTTCGACTGTACGTAAGTAGTAGGTAAGTAACTGGGGTAGATACGCCGGGGGCTGAACACTGATGACACTCGGACTGCACGACTAGCTAACTAACACCGACACACGAGGGGATGGGATGGGGAGACAAGGGAAATGAGGAAGGGGATGAGGGCGTTTAGGCGGTGGGCTCGCCGACGCCGGGGCAGTCACGGGAGATGTGTCTGCGTCGAGGTGGAGTTAGTAACGGTAACGATGAGGGGCGGAAAAAGGAGAGACGCACCCTTCCGAGCCGCAGGTGTAGCACGCGCGCTTTTGGGGTTGGGGGCAGTCGCGACTGATGTGGCCCTACATCGTTCGCGCATTAGCAAACGTGAATAGGGAAGGAAGGGGGAAGAGGAAAGGGAACTCACGACGCCCGAGCAGTTGTAGCACTTCGATCCCTGAACGCAGTCGCGCGAGAGATGGCCGACGCCGCCGCACGTGTAGCTACCGCACCAGTCAAACAAGAACCGCATCAGTACCTCTCCACCTATAAACCCCTAACAAAGCGACTCACCAAGTCTTCTGCGCGCCTCCGCCGAACGAGCCGTACCCTCCGCCTCCGCCTCCGCCTCCACCAGCGTAGCTCCCGGTCTCGGGGCACGCGCGGGCGATGTGCCCGACCTTGCCGCAGCGGTAGCACTCGGTGCCGGAGCCGCCGCCTGAGGTGGAAGAGAAGGTGGCCGCGGAGGACGTGTTGGCGGGGCAGTCGCGGGACTGGGGGGAGAGGGGTGGTCAGACAGATGTAAGGGAAGCGCAGGAATGGGAAGAGAAAGGAGAAGAGAAGGGAGGAAGGGAGGAAGAGGAGGGAATGAACTGGAGGAGGAGGAATGAATCAAAGGAGGAGAAATGTACGAAGGGAAGAGGTATGAATGAAGGGAGTAGTGTAAGGAGTGGGGGTAAGAGAAGGAATGAAGAAACGGACGGCTGAATGGGAGTGAGAGGGATGGGAATCGCAATGGGCAGTACATGAGGGGAAGCGTGAACGGGATTCGGTGGACGGACGGATGATTCGGAACTGGGCTGGAAATGAAAGGACGGAAGAGGGAGGTGAAATGGGAGATGAAAGTACGCAAGGAGAGGGGCAAACGGGTGTTCGATGGATGGATGGATGGATGGATGGATGGATGGATGGATAGTGGGTAAGCGGGGTGGGAATAAACGGAAGAGGGAGAATAGATGAAGTGGGGGATGCCAGTAGAGTGCAGGAAGGTGGAGATAAGGAAGTGGTACGAGAGAACAGACAAGTTCATAAGACGATAGATAGAATACGAAGGGCGAAAGGCGATGAAGGCTGGGGATAGAAAGAAAGAAAAAAGCAAACGCACGATATGTCCCTCCTGTCCGCACTTGTAGCACGACTTGGCCTTGGTTTCCTGCGTGCAGTCGCGCGAGACGTGACCCTCACCGCCGCCTACAGATAGTCTCGTTAGTACAGGGCATCGGGGCGGATAAGCTCCGGGGAAAGGGACGTACAGTTGTAGCTGTGAATTGAAGGGTGGGAGGGGTGGTTAGTACGAGACAACAAGAATGAGAGTAAGGGGACTGCTAGGGGGAGCAGTGGGCCTCTGCTGCGTGTTAGGCGCCATGCGCGTCTGTGCAGGTGCAGAGTCGTACGGCCTTTGTGCCACCAAGGCACAGCCTTCGAATCTCGGACATTGGGATGTGTAATCCCGAATGAGATAGACGAGGATGCATCCCCGAAGGGAGCATACAAGGATGATCTCGAGGACAGACAGAGGAGACTGGGGTCTCGCATAGCAGCGACGAGGAAGAAGGGAAACTTCGTTTACCAGGTGGGGGTGCCAGCCTTGGGGCAGCTAGCCGCTTGATGACCGACTGTAACGAGCATGAGATACAATGTTGCGGTTATGACAAGAAGACAGGTGGAGGGGGGAGGGGGGTGTGGAGATGAAGAAAAGAAAAGATGTTTATGGACAGTCGCATCGGATCATCGTGCGATTGGGGTGGAGTCGTTTGGGCGGGTAGAGAGAGCGCGAGAGCGATATATTGAATTGCACGCAAGGCACTTCGATATACGGGTACGGGGTACGCAGTAGAGCCAGAAGAGCACAAACAGCGGCCCGCCAGCACCGCATCGCACATCCGCGAAGAAATGAAGGGGGGGATGCAATGGGTACGGTACGATAAGGGGGGTATGTACACCTCGCCGCCCGCACAAAATGGGGAAAAAATGGGTATCGGCCCATTCCCGGGGGGCAGCCCCAACAACCAACGCAGAAGAAGGATAAGGGGGAAAGGGGTAGGGGGTGCAACAACGACAACAAAACACGACGCACATCCTCCACAGTTGAAGCATCCTCTAGCGCCAGACATTTTTACGATTTTTTCTTCGGTAGCGAAGGGGGGTTTTGGGGATCTGTGGGCAATCGCCGCGTCAGTACGTCCCACAGGACACATGGGGGCACGGAGAGCAAGACGGGGGAGAGGAATGGTGACGCACTGTTGTTGTTAGGGTGGTGGTAGGAGGGAAGAAGGAAGAAGAGCAAGGAGGACCGAGATGGGAGCTGGCGCTTAGAAAGAAAGATGGGCGGATGACCACTCCCAATGCAAAAAAATCCACTCGATAACGCCCGGACCTGACTAAGCCCCACCGGATACGGTGCCGGGGCACGTGGCGGCCCGTGCACGCTATCGGCACGCCCACGGTGAACTTTAAACCAACTCAAAACCACCGCGTCCTGCACCACGTTCAGCCACGTTCCTCCATCTTCTTGTGCGGATCCGCGAGACTGACATATACTATGGACGATTGTGCCGGAGGCTTTGGCTTTTTTCTCATCGGGGGCTTTACCTTCGTCCATGACTTGCTCGCTATTGGCTCACACGAGGCGCGTCTGCTGTGTTTGTAACGGTCGCTATCGTGAATTTCGAGGAGCGCCGGAGACGGTTTCTCACGGACGTCTCTGGGATATTGGATGACTCGTCCCCACGCCGTCGATATTACTGCGAGAACGACTCGGACATGTCTTACGCGGGTGTCTTACGCGGGTGCCTTGACAGAATATTACAATAATTCCTTCCGGAGCTCAACTACAGTCGCCTCATTCCAAGTCTTATGGCATGGACCCTCAGGCGATCCCCTTTTGCTTTATTCAATTGGCTTCACGCCTCGAAAATATCTTCCTTATGTACTGTCTATGGAAGTTTCCTTAGCGCTTGTTCATTTTTTGCCGGTGGAATAACAGGAATATCCTCAGCGCTTGGATCCGTGACTCTACCTCCCGTCACTCGATATTGCTGCGAGGACGCGGGGACCTGTCGCCCTGAAGGAAGCTGAAATAATAATTCCCTCCGGCGGTCAATTGCTACAGTGTCGCCTTCTCTGGGCCGCCTTATTCAATTGGCCTCACCCCTCGAAAAAGCCTTACTGGTGCACCCTCTATGTCAACGGAATTTAAACTTTTCCCAGCGCTTGTTCAGATTCTGCCATCAGCCTTCGAGTCTGACAGAACTTTGCAAGATTTTTTCCTTCCTTTATTCGAATATACTTTTCTGACGTTTATCCACCGACTAAACATCACAGAACTCGCCTCATTGACAGCAGTTGGATCGATGATTGGTCCTCTTCTCGCCGGCAAGAAGGCGTCATACGCCGATGCCCTGAAAAAAAGTGCAATAAGCGCTTGCCTTCCGGAGCTCGACTGCAGTCGCCTCGCTCCAGGTCTTATGCCACAAACGTGTTTGAACCCTGTCTCGAACCCCTTTTTCTTCCTTCAATTGAATTTACCCATCAAAATAAGACTCCTCATCCACTATCTACGGAATTCTCCTCGGTGCCTAATCCAATTTTGCGCTTGTCTTCTCCAATCATCAACCGAATATTATGTGCCTACATACATCCTTAAAATTTCAACGGCTGCGGGATTCTCCTCACGGTCTGTTTATACTTTCGCGCCTGGACCTGGCTGGACTGGTGCGACCTTTCCTTTTGAGCCTTCCAAGAAGTGGCGATTGAATATTCTTTCCTGACGGCAATAGGATTCCCCTCAGCGTCTGTCCAAAATCTCGGCAGAACTTGATGCGCTTTTCTCTTTATTTAGTTCAATTCAGCTGCCGAATAGTCGTCGGACGCACATTCATCGATTGCAGGATTCTCCTTAGCGCCTGCTCAATTTTTTTTCACTCGGATCTACCAAGACTTCTGTGCCTTTCCCGCCCAAATCTTCACCAAATATTCTTTTCTAACGCATATTCATCTGCTACAGGATTCTACTCGTGGTGCACGCACTACTTGCCTGGATCTGACAGAACCCCTGCGCCTTTCCCCTTCTGTTAGCGTGCTTTCTGGCATATCAAATCCATCGGCTACAAGGCTCTTCCCAGTTCCCACCACCTCCATTTCGCCGAACTTCGCGCCTGCATTTATCCAAGAATCGCGCACTGTGCCTTTCCTTTTCCTGCAGGTACCGATAGAATTCCACAGTCATGGCCATAAGCTCCTACTCGCAACAGAAACCTGTGACGTGTCTAGAAAAATTTTAGAGTTCCATCGCAGTTACCGCGTCGCGAATCTCATGGCATGTAGCCTCAAACGATTTCACCCGGGTTCTTCAATTAAATCACCCTCTGAAAAATGCAGGTTCAGTCGTGCATTGTCCACGTAATGCTTACATCCACCTAAAATTCGCTCCTGGATCTAGCGAAACTTTTGCGTATTTTCTTCGAATACCTACTACTATTCACTGATACATATTCATCGGCTGTAGATTCTTCTCAGCTCCTGGATCTTGTGCCTTTGAGCCTTTGTTCTTCTAAAGTTGCCACCTAGATAGCTGCATCACATTTATTTCTAATTGGCACATCCATCGACCCACGGGCGTCTCCCAAGCGAAGCTTCCTCTCCGAGCATCGGGACTACAACTGGAAATATTGTTGATCTCTGTTGGTTGAGCGTCAACGAAAACGCGCGGTCATTGTTATTATGAGTCCCTATACGTTCGTTCCCTGTCCCTACGGAGCTCTTCCCAGTGCCGCTCACTCCAAATTTTGGGGCTAGATCTATTAAGTTCCCGATCTTTCGTCACCGAACATCGATGAAATTCGTGGTCGTACTCAGTCGTCCTTCCCTGCCCATTGTACGCCGTCTTTTCACATCACAAAGCAGAACTCTAGGACGCATCTACATATGCAGTCCCGGAGGTACTGTCACTTCTGTACCTTCGATTTCACTCCAGACACAGGCTCCTGTGAGTAGAGTATTTGGGCTTCATTTTCATATTTAAATCAATCCACTTGACTAGCTGTATTGCATATGGTTTCTTATTGAGACATTTGTCGACAACAGGACATCAGAAAATCGTACTCGTGCCAATCTCTCTTCGTCGAGCGTCTATACAAACTCATGACCATAGCATGCGCTTCGTCACTACAGTACTTATTGTATCACTCCGTTGTCGATGGACGCACGTTGTAAATATACCGTGTCCCAAAATACGTAAATGAAATACGTCATATACCTTAATGGCCATGGATCGGACTTGCTACTTGGCTTGGTATGCAGGATAAAGATCAGTCCGCGAGTCCCTTCCGCTGAATGCTGAAAAGCTGTCCGGTGGACTTCATAAACCCATCGTAGATATAATGTCCGCTCTCCCATCAGCACACCCTGCCAACCATCTGCCAATTTTGCTCTGCGAACTTTTCGCAATGGCAAGCTTTTTCAAGGCTGCCTGCAACTTTGATGTCCTCAAGAGTACTTTTGCATCTGTTGGTGGCAACCTGGTGATTGATATTGTGCCATGTGATAGATATCTGACTGAGAAGCTTTTTTGAACAGATCAATGATCATAGTGTCCATACTCATATTCACACAGAGACTCAAAGCAAAGAGAGCTTACTAGGTTTAGGAGCAGCATCTAGATCCCCAAAGCTGATATTCAGGCCAAAATCCAGTGCATTCTTTGTTGGACAGGAGAGCTACCTCAACCAACTGAAAGTGCATTTTTGTGGTGATCAAGCTCTGGCTGCAACCACTAGCAGGAAACACTTTCTTCTATATGGAATGGGAGGAATTGGGAAGACTCAAATTTGCTTGAAGTTTGCAGAGCAAACCTCAACCTAGTAAATTTTGGTATTCCACTGAACAATATATTTCTTTTCTCACTTGCAATATGCAGCTTCTCTCATATCTTTTGGGTGGATGCATCCAATGAGTAAACACTTGTTCAAAATCTAGGGGATATATCTAGTATTTCTGCAGCCAAATCATCTGGAGTTGAAGATTCTGCTGAATCTGTACTTCTGTGGATCTCTGGGATCAAAGATACATAGCTCATGGTGCTTGACAATGCTGATGGCTCTTCAGAAATTATGAGAAGCTTTTTCCTCCAGGTGACCAGGAAAATATTTTGATCACCTGTCATATCCACGATCTCTTCCAACACTTTCCAACATTTCCAAATCATCTTCTGATATGCTTCCAACTATTTCCACCTGTTTCCATTCTTGCTTATCTCCAAACTATTGTCTTGATCCTATGACTCGTATTTATACAATACCGTTACTATGAACACTTCCACTCAGATACATTTCTGCTTTCGCTTCCACTACTTTTATTATATGTCAAGGACTCTTATTATCCCTCATCTCCATAGTGTTGCTACTTCTGCTTTCATTATTACAATTAGCGATACTAGTATTTAAGTAGCTCAGTTCTGTACCCTAGACTCCAATTCAAATATTGACTAAGATCCCACCTAGTCTTCTGATTAAGTTCTAAGTCTCTTCACTTTCCAATCTCCAACTTCCTTATGACTTCCCTTCTAGCTGACTTACATCAACTAGTCTTATCTTGCTCTCAACACTAGACTTTGTCTCTAGTTGTCAAACCCCCAAGTTGTCTCTGACAACTTTCTGACCCTGCAGTACTATCTTCTGATGTGTGGACCACATTTAAGTTACAACTTGAAGATCAACCTTGAGGAAGGCACTGTGCCTCCACTTGGTACAGTCAATTCACTATCACAGTCAGAACTAAAGTCACTTCATGAGTTCATTGATGAACATCTTTCCATTGGGTTTATTTGTCTGTCCCACTCTCTGCACGGTGCACCTGTTCTCTTTGTGCAGAAGAAGGATGGATCTCTCTGCCTTTGCATAGATTTCTGCAGCCTCAACCAAATCACTAAAAAAGACTGATATCCCCTACTGCTCATCTCTGACCTCCTTGATAGTCCTCGGAAGGCATGCATCTATACTAAACTAGATCTCCGACATGCTTATCACCTCGTCTGCATAGCAGATGGTGATGAGTGGAAAACTGCTTTCCGCACACGCTATGGCAGTTTCAAGTGGCTAGTCATGCCATTTGGACTCACCAATGCCCCTGCAGCCAATGTTTCATGAATGACATTTTTCAAGATCTAATAGACATCTGTGTTACCGTCTACCTAGATGATATTCTTATATATTCCAACAACACCACCCAGCATCGGAAACATGTCAAAGAAGTTTTCTGCCATCTCTGCCAGCA
>JASFDD010000688.1:0-10919 GCA_036937055.1 Nidula microcarpa | reverse complement strand
ATTGGCTAAAGTATTACTGCACCGCAACCTGCGAACTGCATCTTTGCTTAAGCCAACACACCAACACAATGCAACACCTTACCTAAATGTCCAAAGTTCTAAGCTGCCTATTCTTGTGCGAGCTTTTCCGACTCCCTCAATTCATTCTTTTTCTTCCTTGATTTGAACTAATTTTGGACTTAGCACCCAAATTATCGGCCCGCAAGCTTGGCAGGCATTACTTATCCCCACTCCTGCTTTCAAGTTATTGACTTTTGCTCTAGTGTCGCTTCAATCAGCATTGGCAGAGTGGTGCTTTGCACTTTTATCATTATACTAAGGCTCTAGCCACAAAGCTGTTGTGTATAATGCCATAGAATTTAATGAAGGAGCTTAAAAATAATGCCACAATATTTCATTGGAACTTCATTAAGCAGTATGATTATAATGGTATGATTATAATCATTAGGTGCCAGTCGATGTGATTAGAATTCTGATAATGTGGTGGGTAATATCATTAGTTTGTGATGAATTGCCTGATTCCTTGATAAGTTATATCATAAATGCTTATAGATGACCATTACACTTCATAAGTTTTTATTGAAAATATGAGCTTGATGCCTGCCCCACCAGAAGTTTGGCTGATGTCAGACTATTACAGGCAGTATCAGTATGTGGATGGACACTGGTTGCCATATTACTCCTCATTGGTAAGCCCTCATCTGAGGCACAGATGTCCTTATCACAAGGCAGCAAGTCTCCTCTGAGCCCAGCACATGCAAGTCACCAGACTGGTGCATGGAAGTCATTAGGTTTAGGTGCATGGAAGTCATTTGTCATAGCACATTGAAGTCAGCAGGTTGCCACAACAAAGTCATTGCTTGGTGCAATGAAGTAACATGATGGTACTTGCATTTGGAAGCTACCATCTCAGGCACAACTCAATAATAAACAGAAGATGTGGATTGGCAGTAGACTTCCAGCTATGAAATTGCAGCCTCTCTCCTTTATTGCTATTATGAATTGTAAGCTTATGAAAAGCTATGCCAGAGAAAGCAGACACATGAGCAAGGTATATACAATGGCATGTCTTGATGTGTTCTGCAGCTGGAGAACATGTTTATGCACACCAATAGTGCCAAGCAGGAGGATGCACCTTTGACAGGGCTTATTCACCACTGGAGCATCTGATCAAGGGGGCTACTTATGAGAAGTCACCCATTTCTGCATGATTTATTACTGAAGGTAATGAAAGTTCCTTCAGGTTTCTTATTATAGAAGTGTGTACATCCTGACTAGGCTCTGTGACTCTATGTTATTTATGATTCTTACTTGTTTTTGTTCCTTGGTTCAGGCTATATACATTATCATCAGCCTACACATCAGCCAGACCCACCTTTTGTCCACCTCAAATATATCCCTCAATTCTTGATTGATTTGCTCAAAATTTGACCTATTAGTTCTATTAAATGTTAGCTACCTGGAACAGGTGTTTTTGTCTTCAAAATTTCTTTCAATGAAGAGCCAAAAAAAATAGCAATTTGTCATGCTTCTCAAAGCAAGCTGTGTTGGAGCTTGAATGAAAACACAGCCACATTCTATTCTTGATCCTGTTATGTGTGTTATAGGTCATGGCCAATTTAAATTTACACAAGCTGCATCTTCTACAGCTACTTATTCCCTCCATGCCTGCTGAGCACTCAAAGCAGCCAACCATGCAACATGCAACAGAGATATCAATGTTCTAATGATCCAAAGCACAATTCTCTCATTAATGACATACTTGGTTGCATAGCAGCTGGAGAATTCAAGTTGTTCAATCAGGCTGCATAGGAAATTGGGGTATATGCTATATATAAAAAAGGCATGCATGGTAGATTTCTGATATTTCACATCTCATATTTAGATCCCTCAGACAACACTCACTAACAGAGCAAAACATTCCCATGAGACTTGGGAAAACATGTCTTTGAAGCAATAATTGCTCACACCTCAGCAAAAGATGACTTCACTTGAGTGGGCAAAATATTGTGATTAATGGGTACACCACACTTACCTAGAGATCTAAATGAATATGCTGGTTATCTTTGTGGGAAATTGATAGGCAAAGGATGGTACAAAAAGTTCATGAAATGTCACCTGGAGCTTTGTGCTGTGAAGCCAGCCAAACTTGACCCCAAATGAACAAAGAATTTCAATGAGACCATGATCAATGATTACTTCAACAAATTGGAGGAATTACATATCAGGTACCCTGGTGGTATTTCCCCTAAACATATCTGGAATATGGATGAGAAGTGGATTCAGATTGGCAGAGGGTGAAAGAAGAGCAGCAAGAAATACTATTACCTCAAGGACTGGAATCAGCATTACTGTATAAGTAATGATAATTTGGAGCTCATAATGATTCTTGAATGCACCTCAGCAGGCAGGGAGGTTTTCCATTCATGGGGAAGGTTTGCTATTTTTCCAAATTTTAGTTTCATTAATTGAGTACTGATAAAAAACATTTTAAGTTTTTATTTTCAGAGTCAGGATGGACAGACACTTAGAACTGCAAACAATGGCTTGATCAAGTTTTCCTAAGAAATAATGCATTGACTTATCAAAGCCTATTATCCTTATGATGGATGGCCATGATACCCACAAAAAGCCAGAGCTTCAATGCATCATTTACAAGCACCCAGATGAAGAAAATCCAGAGATTTTTATTCCCTATTTCTATTGAAGTGTACCCATAAATTCCAACCACTCAATGTTGTAGTTTTTTCTAGTGTTGAACAAAAATGGCAGGAGGTATGCAAGCATTTGATCAAGGCACAAAATCCTGTCAATCAATTTACTGTCATTTCTAAATATATATGCAGCACCTATGAAGCAATGATGACAAACCTTATTGCTAAAGCCTTTGAGAAGGCAGGCCTTTATCCAGTAAACTGCACTGTCTCTATGAAAGAAGATTTTGCTCCAAGCATGGCATCCTCTTCCATCAAACACATCCATTATGATTTCCAGCAGAAATTTCTGTCTTTAGATCTAATTGAGATTGACCCAGACTGCAAACCACCATCTGACAATGCTGAATCTGAGTCTGAGACAGAAAATGAAGATTCAAAAACTTCCTTTGAAACTGTTGAGCAAGCTTCTCACATCTCAGAAAAATCTAGCAATGGCAATAACACTAAAAAAGAAGACAAAACCTCAAAGAATTCTGCCTCCCTCAGTGACAGCAATGATGCCAAGGAAGACTCTGCAGCTTGACCAATTTCAGGTCTCATGATCTCTCTAGCAAATATTGAAACATGCATCATCCATATGACACATTCTGCTACTGCCAAACTTGATCTCTTCACTGCAGAACCTCCAAAAGTTATCTCTGTTGAAGAAGATCATCATCTCAGTTATAATGTGATGTTTAATGAGGCCTGGTTGCTCCAAGAACAACTTACAGGCACACACAAAGTGCTCAGACCTGCATTAGCCTATCTCAGTGCCTTGAATTCCCACTGCACCTCAATTCTCCAGGAGCTGAGTGCAGTCTGCAAAGAGCTCAAGAATATGATGAGATCTCACCTTAACTATTATCTGTCCTGCTTCAGCTGTATGTCAAACAGCCAAATGTCTACCTCAGGCATTGTACTTGACAGAGACATACCTCATGTTACACTACTTCAGGGAACAATAGCTATAAAAAATTTTCAAGTGCTTACAGGAATATGTAAAAAAAAATGTAAAACACTATATTGTGCTGATCGAGAACATGTTCCTCCTCCTGATAAAAAATTAATCAGGTGTATCTCAATTCTGCCAAGTTTTTAAAAGTTGGCCAATCATTGTGGGTTGACTGCATTTTTTTAAATGCAGTCTTGAATGGAATATACAGCTTTCATGCTTCTGCTACAGCTTATACTGAATTCTGGAATAACACCATTGGAATTACTAGAAAAGATGGTTTTATTAAAATGTCTCATCAACATAAATGGCAAACATTTATCCAAGAGTCTGTTTGAACTTTGGCTACTGCACAAAATATGGATTTGGAAGTTGCAGATGGACTTTCAATTAATAGCCTTACATGTAAGGCATTTTATATACTTGATGATAAAAGAATTATTCACTCAGCTGATCAGCATTCTTGTGCTGAATGGAGTCATGCATACAAAATAAGAACTGAGGTATTTCTGAATATCAGTCCTGCTGGTGTAGTTGGGATTGATGAAAATCAAGAGATTCCCAGTCTTGCAG
The DNA here is from genome assembly GCA_036937055.1 of Nidula microcarpa. Taxonomy (NCBI): domain Eukaryota; kingdom Fungi; phylum Basidiomycota; class Agaricomycetes; order Agaricales; family Nidulariaceae; genus Nidula; species Nidula microcarpa. The sequence goes on along the minus strand of JASFDD010000688.1, from coordinate 6,695 downwards.
AATCTGATGCTGTTCAACATGATTTCACCACCATAAGGTCTTTGTCTTTTGATATAAATATGGAAGTCAATTTTAATGCATCATCTGACAATGAGTATGCTCCTGTTAAAATGGTTGTACTTGATGGAATTGTAATGCATCCTACAGTATGTTGAATAATCTTTTGTAGTTTATAAAAATAACATAATACTTAGCACTGTGCATTTGAAAACTGTATAAATGAGCTTTATAATGCCTGAGGTGGTGCATTTTGTGAATATCATGAAAATCACTATGGAGCTCACTGTCAAGTAAAAGGTTGTCTCAATACCAAACTACAAGGTACTCAGGCTTGTAACTGACCTGAGTGGAGAAAATATCAAGCTACTCATAGTTCTCATGATCTTGCTGGAGTTTGAAGAATGCTACAATGACCTAGAGGACAACATGACAGGAATCCAGTGACAGATAGAAATGTTCACCCACATGATGAGCTAGCACTAAATCCACTTACACATTATTTCAGTCCTTCTTGGTTCCTCTGTGTTGAAATAATCTGTGCACCTTATTGATTTGTTATTGTATGGGCAAATTTTGCTAATGCTGAGTCATCAACAAATATTCTTTACTTTCTTGAACAAATTTATCCTACAGAAGATTCTTGACCAGACTATGTATGTATTGATAAGGTATGTTTGGTCTTGCAGCATCTTCTCTCATAGTCTGAGAGAGAAATAGTGTTTAAAGGTCCAGTCTCAAGACTGGAAAAAGGCCACAACCAGACCAGACTGGACTGCAAAAAGACTGGACCAGCAGTCCAGTCTTTTGATTTTGAGAATGAAAGACCACAAAAGACCGGTCTCAATGAACCAGCCTTTGCAGTTAAAACCAATCTGAACCAAAAATTTTGTAGCCCCAATGTACCCCTTCAAACCGACTCTAAGGCCGTTTTAATTGGTCAAATGTTTGTTGAGAAATTAATAAACTGTGAAATATTTGCATAAAGTGTAGACTTGGTGGAATATTACAATAAAATATTCATTTCTTAACAATATATAACATTATTAAGGCCATTTTAAAGCACAATATTGTGCCTATAAATATTGTTGATAGACCCATGCTTCATGTTCAGTCATTCAGATCGAAAAACCAGTCATTAACTGGTTAAGACTGGTTAAGACCAACATTTGGTCCAGACTGGTCCAAGACTGCATCAAACTGATGTAGACCAGTCTTGAGCAGTCCAATCCAGCTTTTTGGAGTCCTAGGACTGAGGTGGACTGGTCTTGATCTTGATCTACAGACCTGGGGGTCAAAAGACTGGACCAGACCGGACCTTTAAACACTAGGAATAAATGGAAAAAGACTACAAGACTCATTGTCATATACTAAAACCCAGACCATGGTTCCAATACCCTTCCAATCATTTCTGACACCATTCTGATATTTCTGATAACCATGATACCCCATTTCCCATTCACCTTGTTACTGTTTCTATGCTTGACAATACCTTGATCCCTATCAAACAATATTTCTTTTATGTACATTTCCAATATCCCTTCCAATTCTGAGATACAATTTCCAATACTTATTATGATACCCTGTTTTATTATGACTCTGTCACTACTAGTTACCTTTCTACATTTAGTTATACAATTAACTATCCATGTATTTAAGTAACTAGTTTCCATCCTGTATCTGAAATCCAAATATCAACTAAGATCAACCTAGTCTCTTCACTAAGTTCTCAGTCCTTTGTGACTCTCTTCTGACTTCTTTTCTAGTTGACACCTGTTGACTAGTCCTACCTTGCCCTCAACACTAGACATTGTCTCTAGTGGTCAACCCTCTAAGTCATCTCTAACAACTTTCCAACCCTTTGTTACTTTCTTCCAACATGTGGACCACATTGATAAAACCTGCAAGAACTGGAAGGGCACAGCACATAAGCTGAAGCTAACAGTTCTATACTTGTAGCATTACATTTGGAATCCTTTCTGACATTGCTTCTGACATTTCTGATATAGTGCTATTGTGGCCTACAACCTCTAGTACCTAATTTACTTTGGGAATGAGTCTTGACACTTATTATGGATAGCTACCATTACATAAATCACTGAGCCTTGGACTATCTCTACTGAACATATTATAATCCAGCACCTCTGGGTGGATCTGCTCCAAATCTTGTGATTGTCAATGTAGATAAGCAGGGACATCCATATCTAAAACAGGCATTTAGCACACAGGTGTAAATTTCCATAATAATAATAAAATTCCACTAAATTAATTATTTTAATTATAGGCTTGTGAGAAGCTTAATGCTTGGCTTGGCTTGGAGGATTTGAATCCATTCTTAAAAGAATGACACCATGCAATTTTGATTGGTTCCTGCATACCATGCTGTTTTACCATAGCAGATATGTTATTCAAACACAGAAGAAGAAGGAAGAGAGAAAAAAATGAAAAGGTGGAAGAAATGGGTTATGTTGAAGATGATGGAGATATTGACAATACAGGAGAAAAATATGATCCAAAATTAGCTGAGGATGTTTTTGAGTAATTTCTGTATTTATATCATACAAGGTAGAAATTTGTACAGTCTCTGTAGAATCTGTACACAGTGCTTCATTTAATGTGTTATATTAAGCTGTAAGGTAGAAATCTTTGTGGCTTGGAGCTAGAATGCATGTCTGTACAGACTACCTGGGGGACTGTTAAGTATTGTTAGTAGCTCACAACAGTCAATACAGCAGGTCATATATTCTTTATCTAGGTGTGCAGCAGCACCAGTGGCAGAGTTAGGAAGTACTAGTGACTTGCTTTCTTGTTGTGTATGTCAAAGGTAAAGATTTGCATCAACAATGACCATGAGGAGGTGGGGATAATCTGTGCAATTAAAGATGCCTTTGGACAGACAGCTTTGGAGCTCAAACTAGCTGTAGAAGAACCATCACATCATCTCCTGTACCTTTCTTCTTTGTGATAAGTTAGAGCTGCATGCTGGCACCATATTACATTTATATTGTTGCTTTAGCATGGTATCCTGTATGGGCGTAGCGAAGAGTAGGTATGATATGGCATACAATATGGAGTTCACCATATTGCACCATTGAAATACAGCCATATATGGTAGAATATGGCACATACAGCTCTTTGCACTAAAGATTTATTTATTTGTGATCAGTTCCCGCTCCATCAGCAGTGCTTGCAAGCATGGTAGCAATGTTTACTACTCATTGCCTAGAGCACAGCAGTGTCCCTGTGTCCTGACACATACCTCACTTAGTGGCAGACCCCATCACTCAACAAATGTCCACTTGCCCATGTCACTCAATTAGTCTAAAAACACAATACAAGCCTGTTGCATCAGGTTATAATAGTCATTTTATCTTTTTTTAATATTCTTTTTTAATATTATTTCTGGATCTTGGAGCAGCTCTTGTTAGGAATAAAATTGTGCTATGTAGCTATTATACAGCTTCATTTTTGTCTGCAATATGGCACTTGATAGGCAGTTTGTGTGGAGCCATAGGGAGCCACCCATGGTAAAAATTTGATGTGCAAGCCCACCTGATGGCTTGCTTGCAGCCTGACCTGTGGCTGCAGCCTCATTTGATCAGTGCCAGTTGAAGGTGTAATGTGTTGTGTAGCCAATATGTATGAAGCATGTTGCACCATAATGGCTGCATGGTGTACTCTACAATTCATGATTCACATTCAAATCTCCCTTATTTGCATACCCTCAGCAGTGGAAGCAGAAATTCTTGCCAAGAGTGTTCCAGTTCAACTGAGGATGTATAAGAGGGAATAACTCTTTCAGCAGTCCATCATAATCACACTGCCAAGCTGGAGAAAGCTCTTTTGCATTTTGGCACATCTTACTGTGAGTAGTGGACATTGGTGAAGAAAAGAGTCCAGCCACAAGCAAGCCACTGGGCTGGCTCACACATCAACTTTTTACCATGAGTGGCTCCCCATGGCTCCACACAAACTGCCTAATACTCATGCTGAACTTGTGCTGCTATTGAATGGAAACTATCATGATTTACTCTTTTTTTGTATATTTACTATCCAATCATACTGTATTATGTTCTGTACATCTGTATTATACCATCAAATGCCATACATATGGCCATCCTGTGCCCTTAAATATTGCTATACAGTGATGGCTACAGCAATCCTATAGCCATGTCATGTCAGTATTTGCATGGCTGTAGCTGTATACAGTTGGCATGCAGCCCCAGTAGCAAGGCATTTCACCACCCCTCCAGGTAATGCAGATTCCATTGATGTAGGACCCCTATACACCAATTGAGACTTAGCATCCAACTTTCAAGTATGGTGCCAAGGCTATGATTTAGGCAGCAAGAAATTAAAGGGCCAGTGCATGTCACTGTGGGTTGGTGCTGGGTATTGCATGCATGTTTGCATATGTTTGTTCCTCTCTGGTGTTGAGCACTCCTGCTGTTCTTCTGACATTATTTCATCTTCAGCCAGTCAGGAACCCATGTCTGTGTTGAAACATTAGACACCAGTTTGTGAGTATTTCATGATTCACTGCATCTTGCATATATCCCTTTTCCTTTTAGTTTACATTTCTGTGGCTTTTTCATTGATATCCCATTTTGTATATGTCCCTCATGTCTTATAGTACATAAGTGTTGGAAATACTGCAAGACACATCCAGCACATACTGGAATGTGGGGATGCTCTCAGGCTGAGTAATCTCTTACTGGTGGAATATACTAAAAACCCTAGAATATGGTATATAAAGCAGTAGATACATTCTGTACACCCCATGGATTTGTAACATATAGCCTAACAGCTACATACCAGCTACAATAAGTAGTCCACATGTGTCTTATGCACTCATCACCCCTTGTCCTACCCTCCCCCCAAGGACACAAACTGTTTTTGATGTCATTGAGACTGTGTTGTTCATTTTGATGATTTGAGCCCCTAATTTCAATGTAAAAATGCCTCAACCAATACTTGTCAAGACTCATTCCCAAAGGTAAATAGGAACTAGAGGATATAGGTTACAATAGCCCTATGTTAGAAAAAATGGGAAGTAACATCAGAAGGATTTCTGACTGTAATGCTACTGATAAGAACTGTCAGGTTCAGCTTATGTGCTGCATCCTTCCAGTTCTCATGGGTTCTAACTTAAAATATGGTCCACATGTTGGAAGAAAGTACTGTGGGTTGGAAAGTTGTCAGAGACAACTTGGAGGGTTGACAACTAGAGACTAAGTCTAGTGTCAAGAGTGAAATAAGACCAGTTGACAGAAGTCAACTAGAAGTGGAAGTTGGAAGGGAGGTTGGAAGAGAGTCAGAAGTCAGAATACAAAGGAGACTTAGACTTAGTCAAGAGACCAGGTGGGATCTTAGTTGATATTTGGATTGGAGAATAGGGTACAGAACTGAGCTACTTAAATGCTAGTATTGCTAATGAAAATGGAAGTAGCAACACTATGGAGACAAGGAATAATAAGAGCCCTTGACACATAATAAAAGTAGCAGAAACATATCTGAGTGGAAGTGTTCATAGTAACAGTATTGTATAAGTATGTATCATATGATCAAGACAATAGTTCAGAGATAAGCAAGAATGGAAATGGGCAGAAAGGGTTGGAAGCATATCAGAAATGAGGTGGAATGTCAAAGGGATGTCAGAAGAATTGTGGCTGTGAGAATACTAGTCAATGAATTCTACCTAATATTTTGCATTCATGGTGGGGGTTCCCTCCAATAACCCAATAAAGTCTTATTTGCACTCCAAAATTGACTTACTATGCCAAACCTTCAAATGGATACATTGTAATTTTCTTTAGAGCTCTTAAACCATCAATATGAATGAATCTGCCTCAAAATAATTAACATGTTGGAGCAATTCTTAATTGGGAGAAATATACAGCCAAAGTATCTCTTCAGTAACAAAATTAGTTGGATAGAATTTTATACAATGACACACACTGGCACACAAGTGACCTGCACTGCCCCACACTGTCAAGCAGCAACAGAAGTGAAAAGACTGTCCTGCAGACAATTTTGGAATACTATATTGCAATCAGAAATGACTATTAGCAGAAAAGGAGAAGAGTTGCACTATTAGTGAGTTTACAGAATGGCCACATGAGAGAGATGCTGTTGCAGTTTCCATGTTGTGATGCTTTGTGTTGCAGTTATTCCCAGTTGTGGCTGGGTTGTGGGGCTTTTGAGGGCCATTCAACAAAGTCACATCTCACAGGATAGCCTTATAGGCCAACTTGTAAAGGCAAAAGACCCTTGAATTTTTGTAGATAACTTATAGAGTACCTATCCTAGAACTGTGAAAAAGTTTAGATTTACCTGAGACAATTCAGAACATGTACGGGCAGAATAAACAAAAATGTTACCGCAACGCACGGAGCTACGGCGTGGGGAGCGCAATGGCATTTTCCCCACATGACCATTCCGCAAACTCGCTATTAGCACGGTCAGCAATGCTGAGAGTCTGAGAAAATGCATGTCCCCTCGTGTGACATGGCAGAGTCTCCTCAACGCCTGTCGAAACTGGAACCACATAAACTGTAGCACAACATCGAGTGTTCTGCTAGTGTCATCACCTTTTAGAAAATTATTTTGGAGTCTCCCTCTTAGGGCTGCACGCCGTCACCGTATCACGGTTATACGGTCACCGTAGTACGGCACCCGTAGCCGTCCCGTCAAGCATA
>JASFDD010000687.1:0-10949 GCA_036937055.1 Nidula microcarpa | reverse complement strand
GCAGAAGTGTTCATAGTAATGGTATTGTATAAATACAAGTCATAGGATCAAGACAATAGTTTGGAGATAAGTGAGAACAGAAACCAGCAGAAATAGTCAGAAGCATATCAGAAGACTGATTTGGAATGTCAGAAAGTGTCAGAAGAGATCGTGGATATGACACAGCCATTCTGTCTTTCTTTGTACTCTTGATGAGCCTTATTTTTACTGCTCTTTTTTTTATATAGCTTATAATGCTTTGAATTGTTACAATGCCATAAATATGCTGATGAAATTACCAAATTAATAGAATCTATGGCTAGAGATTAGGCCATGACACTGCATAACTCTGTATGGCACAGCATGACACAGCACCCATCATGGTCAGAAACAGATAATTTAGTTACATGGGTAATCTGCAGGTCATTAGTTACAGCTGGGGCCCATAACCTATTGAGTGCAGTGTATATATAGAAAATAAAATAGATGGATTGTTAACCGTCAACAAGACGGTTTACATACCTAGATACAATATAACTAGAATGTACTATTAATTTCTAATACTAGAAAGTTCATGTATGAATGAATAAGCGATTATTAATGCTTTACTAATCTACGAGCTGAATGACTAAGCACCGGCATATAGTTGGGCTGTGGATATTGACTGGCCACTAAATTATCACAGTAGATTCCATTTCACTGTTCCGTTCCGGTCATTCCTGTGGGTATTCTGTATTCCGGTCATTCCAGTCTCCATTCCACCGGAATGGAATGGTGCATTTTGGCTGGCTTCTCAGCCAAAATTCATTCCACCGGAATGACCGGAATCTGGCGGATTCCGCTAGGAATCAGGGGGGAGGGTAAAGACCTCCAAAAATGGCTGACAAATACTACCATGAACACCCCTAATTTCTTAAACACTTTTAAACAGGATTTTAGCACATTATGACGGTCCTGAATGCTAAATATTAGGTGAGCATTTAAGCACCTTTAAACAATATTTAAATAGACTCTAAATGAGCCCTCTTCCCAATATTATATCAGCAATAAGCTGTTTAAACAGCTCCTATTTAAAAAAAAGTTAACTTGGGAGATGATAAATATTTAATCAGATTCCATGAAATGTCACAATAGAACAACTTTACAATAAATAAAAGCAATGTTGTGGTGATGCCTAGCTAGAGCTCAAGTATAGTCTTCCACTCCTCTAATCTAACCAGATAAATTCACAGGGGTATCCTTCCTTTTTCTGGAATTTAATATTCGATTCTGTGCAGCTATGGTCTGTGTAAGTCTGGTCTGTGTAAGTCTGGACATGGTCTTCTACTCTCAATTTCCTCGCTTATACAATTTATTGTGACAACACACAGCACCAGCCTCATTTCCGGGAAATACTCATCGTAGATTATATATCACATTTATATTATCGCCGCTTTCATTTCCGATGTGCTGCATACACCATCTTGAAGTGGAAAGCACATACTCATCCATCGATATAGCTAACGCGGTATATCTCGCCTTTGCTGTCACATAATTGCCCGTATTGTCGGATCTAAACATCGGTTTTGAAAAATCACAACGAGGGGAGCACGAGGTAGCATCAATAGTCTGAAACAAGCACGCAGATGCTGCGAGGCTTCAATAACTGCTGGGAAAGGTATACATCGATATAGCTAAAACAGTAATTCATTCCTTACAGTCACTTAATTTCCCGCATTGTCGGATCTCAACGTCCATTTTGAAAAATCGCAACGAAGGGAGCAAATTGTAGCATCGATATTCGGAAGCAAGAACGCAGATTCTGAGAGGCTCCAGTGACTGCAAGAAAGGCAAGTCAAATGCATGTTGTGATTGAGGTGTTAATTAGTAACTCCCAATGGCGATCGCACTAATACTCTTAGGTACGCGTGTCCCAATGATCGGAAAGCTTCGACAAGCATAAGAACCTATGTCATCGAAACGCCCCTTTTCAGTAAATTTCTTCAGAATCAACGAAACTCGTCCACTCTACATATACCTATGTCTCCTAAGAAAGCCAAAGCGACAAAAGGTCATACTAGTGCTTGCGATGTCAAGATAGTCGGCCATCCGACAGACATAGTTATCCTGTAAGTACACCGCCTCCTTGCATATATCCGAAGTATTGCTCAATCATCTTCCCAGCGTTATGGGTCCAACAGGTGCAGGCAAGAGTACAGTATGCTAGCATTCATCGTCCTTGGTTGATATATTTACTAACAGTTGATTCACTCCTACAGTTCGTAAATGCTCTTCTTCGGGAACAACGCATGCATGTTGGATATAAGTTGACCTCCTGCACATCTCACCTCCAACCAGTCATAATCGAATCTGAGGCATTGCTTGCCTATATGAGTCTCGCTAGACGCCGATTGATCATTGTTGATACCCCTGGGTTTGATGATACATATGAGCGTGATGCGGATATCTTGACTCGTATAGCTGATTGGCTGGCTGACTGGTGAGTATTTCATCTATGGTCATAGAAAGAAAAACTGCTGAAAATATTGTTTAGTTATCATAACAATATGACCATGGGCGGTGTCATATATCTCCATGATATATCGCAGCACCGCTTCTCTGGTACAGCTCGTCGCAACCTTCACATATTCCGACTCCTATGTGGGGATGCTTCTCTTCACAAAGTCGTTCTTGGTACGACGAACTGGGGAGTGATTGATGCTGATATTGGTGATGCGCTGGAAAATGAGTTGAAAGCTGAGCATTGGGAATCGATGATATCTAAGGGTTCTGTTGTTTCGAGGTTTTACTTAGACGAAAACCCAGAGACACAGAAAATGGGCGCCTGGAAGCTAGTCGACATCTTACTAGGCCAGAAGGTAAAAGACATTGCGCTGCAGATACAGAGGGAGCTCGTGGACGATCGCAAGGTTGTTCCTCAGACCGAAGCCGGCAAAGAGCTACGATATACATTGAAGGAGGTACTGGAGATACAGAGGAAGATGATCGCCATGGAGGAAAGGTTGGCAGTCACTGGCGATCCTGAAGCACAGGCGAAACTCCAAGAAATGAATATCAATGTGAAGAAGCTCCTACAACAGATAAGCTCATTGAAAATTTCATTACCTCGAAAAATATGTATTTTCATTGGCCTGTAAGCATAGACACATACATAGCTCATAATCAAAATTCAGTAATTTTTATTGTTATTGTGAATCGAGGTGGTGCAGTGGTAAAATAGCTGAACTTGATTGTAGCTTAGGACTCCTACAGAGGTCTTTATTATTGGAATATTGAATCATAGTTTGCGAGCATTTCGCGATGCACTGGATTTTCGCATATATTTATTTCCCCTTAGTTTACATTTTTGTAGCTTTTCATTGATATCCTACTTTGTATATTTGTTTCAGGTCTTACTGTGTGGCCGCGGTCCGGTCCGGTTCTGCGTCAATTTCTTCGAACCCCGAGCAGAACCGGAGGCTGCGTCCTGCCATTTCTTCAAACGCTGAACCTAGGTTCAGGTCCGATTCAGCTTCCGCTAACCAAATTGGTACCAAACATGGTGTATAGAGTCTAGGAGCCCCCTGCATTGAACACATACAGCCCGGTGCAAAAATTTATGCAGCCGGCTATACCACCAAAGAAAAGTATTAAGTATATGATCATTAGCACAGACTGAAAAGGGTTTTAAATATGAATCAAAAGTTCTGAAGTAGGCATAGTAGTGAATGGAAAGGTTTGAAAAGAACATGTCCTATATTTTCTCCACCAATGTTTCTTACACACACTCTCGCTATATTTTTTGGGTCAGGGTGCTTCGCACACATGCTCCATATATTTTTTCAGCAGATGTGCATTGTGCACATCCCCTTATGATGGTCATTTTGTATGACAGTTATTTGCACATTCATTCAAGTGCACACATGCACGGCCCAGTTATGGTGTTTGTGGAGGCTGAAAAAGGAATCCAATCCAAATCCCAAAAAGGAAAAAATAAAAAGAAAGAAACACCTTATCTTATCTGATCTCTCAGTGACTTTATTCTTGTACATTCTAAATATTCAAAATAAATATCCTGCATTTCTGTTGCTACATTATATCTGAAGCATTCAACTACTTATTTGTATGCTCTTCCTGTTGACTATGTAAATATGAACATAAGTTTTCTCTTTTGATGTTGGCTATCCTTGCCACTGCAGTCATTCCTCTTTCTACTCTGCATACAAGCTTCTAGGCAATTGTGTGCCCCTCCCATGTCCTTGCATTCTGCATGCCCATATTTCCAACAACTTCTTGATGCTCAGTGCTGCTCTGCATTAGTATTTGAACTGGTAGGCATGGTAATGCTGAATTTACTCTGAGACCCAAGCAAATGATGATAAAATGAATAGCATCATATCACATAGCCCAAATATGCTGAAATTTGGGTGTGATATATACATATCATATATTGTTGTCAGAGAATATATTTGTAAGTTTAGGTATTTCATTCATGAACATATCTCACCCATGATGATTTTGCATGAAAAATACCAAAATGTGTATTAGAGGCCATGCTGTTAGGTTGCCAGGTTTCAAGAGTGTAAGAGAGTGACAAAAAGAGGTAAACATGAGGTATTTTCAAGAGAGTACTTAGAACTGAGTGAGCGCTGCATATTCAAGGTACTCAATTCAAGAAGACTGAGGAACTACTGTACAAACTATACTACTTATATACTATTCTAAAGACTTATTGTTAGCTAAATGGGTAATAAATCCCTTACTTTGGAATCTCTTGGGTTTCACAATAATATGATAATTAGAAACATGAATGAAGGGAGCATGCATTGCATGATGGGATATTTGAGTCTGCAAAATGCATATGCACAGGAATGGTAATTTAAAGCAAGTATGATGTGATGCAGGGTTGCAGAGTGTACTTTCTATTCTTAGAATGTTGATGTCTGGGAAGTAAGTCCCATACCTTACATTTGCCCTCACACCTTACACAGTAAGGTGCAAAGTTAGGGTTACTTCCATGCTCACATTGTAGGTTCTCTAGCCCACCCATCTGTGCTATCATCCTTGTTATTGTAATAAGACAGATCATAGTTGTCTCCACTCTGGTCCATGTCATTATCTTGTATGGTATTGACACTGTCATTAGAGCTCATAGTTTTGATATTGGCAGATTGCTTGCTGTCACCATTGTGCTGCTGGCAGTTCCAATTGTGATTGCACTTCCTGCTGCAGCCACAGCCACAGCCCCTATTCCAATTGCCTTGTTGGCCAGGGTTATTTTGGTGATGTCTGATTCAATCTGAAATAGATTTCATTAAAAGGACCCAAAAATAGTCATGTAAGCATGTCTCATTCTGACTGGAGAGCTTAGACTTGTATTTAGTATTTTGCATGTTGCCTATGTTATGAATGTTGCCACCACAGTGACTGTAAGGGTGATGACAATTTGAACTGCAAGATAGTTGCAATAGTGCTGTAGTGAGGGATTGCTGGGAGTTCAACATAATCAAAAATGTGTCTGCTGACATCTGGACATCAGGTCCATTTAAGTGCAAGCTGTGAGGGGCAGAAGCAGGAGACACCTGACTAATGAGGTTGGAATACTCCTCTGGGATGGGGGCAAAGTGTTGAGTTTGCTTAAAGCATTCTACATAGCCAGCAGGTGGATGGCCAGGAAGGGACCAACACCATGGATAAAATTAACAAAGTTGTCAGCATAACACTCCCAATCAAGCTTCTGAAGAGCAGTGTACTGGGTAGGAGTGGCCATTGAAGAGGATAAGTGGAGGGGTTTGATTTTACAATGTCTGTACTGTTCCCTCCTTTTAAACTTATCTTTGTGTTGTGTGGGATTTTTCAGTGCTTTGTATTTGTCTAACACATACATATGAACTCCAACAACAATGTTCTCCAGAACATGGGCTGGGTTTTGTGCAGGTAAGTTTCTTGGTTTTTGTATTTCCATTGCTTCACAATATTGATCCATTTGTGTGAGATGTTTCACTTCAGTGTATGGTGCCTATGTTACATCTCCTGTGGACCATTGAATTTTGAATAATGCATCTGTTCCTTTTCCAGTATGTGACAAAATTTGGTCAATGTTTGATTCTTTCAGAGTCTGTCCAAATCCTGGAAGCTGATGTATTTGTCTGCCAGGAAATCTACAATCATCGTTTGGTACATGAATTTGTAACTATGAGGCATGAAACACATCATGAATACCTCTAGCTTTGAGTTCATACAATAACTCAAGCCAGAAACAATGCTCCAGGACTTACCACCTCAATAATGTGAAATGGACCAAGATATTTTGGTGTGAGTTTTTGTGCTCATCCTTTTTGCGATTTAGGATTCTTTGTTGACAAATATCCCAGTTCTCCAAATGCAAATTCAGCCTTTTGACAATGTTTATTTGCTTGGTTTGTCTGAGTGATTCTGGCTTCAATAATTGCATTGTGAGCTTTCATTATTGCCTCTTTCATTTTAGAGCGAATTTTATGACACCTGGGTAATCACATTCAGTCTCCCAGATTGATGCTCAAGGTGTCCTTGCATAATTGAGGAAGAATGGGGAAAATCCTGTTGCATCAGAATGAGCAGAGTTCATTGCAAATTCAATTGCAGGTAATTTCTCTGCCCAGTCTTTCTGATCTGGCTGAACACATTGTCTTAGCATTCCAGTAATTGTTTGGTTTGCTCTTTCAGTTGCTCCATCTGTCTGTGGGTGGTATGCTGTGGAGAGGCAAATTTCAATGCCAAGAAGCATATGCAGCCTCTGCCAAAAAGTACTAGTAAAAGTGAGTCTCAATCACTTATAATTCATTCAGGAAGGCCATGTAGCTTATAGACATTTTCAAAGACAACTTCTGTGATTTGAACTGCATCATAAGTTTGTCTTGTTGGTACTAAGTGGACTGTTGATGTTAAATGGTCAATTATGACACAGATCATATCAAATTCTCCATGTCTTGTATTCAATGCAGGTAGGGGACTGACAAAATCAATTCCAATTGCCTGCCAGGGGTGCTGAGGGATAGGTAAGATTTTTAATAAACCCATTGGTGCTTGGTTACTTGATTTACTCAGTGCACATACAGAGCAAGAATAACAGAATATTGCAATATCATCAACCATAGTTTTCCACCATACTTTGCTCCTAAGAAAATCAAGAGTTTTTTGGTGCCCAAGGTGAGCAAGAACTGAATGTGCATGTTGTATAATGATCATTGGCAGTGCTGAGACCATCCAATGATATGTTCCATCTATGAGCATGGTTGTTTTCAACCACCACCATGCTTACCTCTTGTTCCTCATCCTGTTATCTGAAACAACACTTCAAGAGAGGCAAATATGGAAGGTAAATAAGCCTTTAATGCCATTTTTATCACACAAAAATATAATGTTAATGCCTGTTTTTGGCACTCTGTAGGACTATACTGTTGTCTGTATACTTGACAACTCCACTGTAGCCACCTCTTCCTTGAAGAAGGATGGTATAAAAACACTGAGCCCAATATGCAAGGGGTGTATGTCATATCCCAGTCATGATAACTGCCCATACACTCTGGAACAGCTTCCAATCAATCCTGATGCTTTCCTGACCCTCTGCCTTACTCAGGTTTACTCCAGTCCACTTCCATTCTTGCCTCCTAAATTTTAGCCACAGACACTAGTCTCTTTACAATCAATCCTTTGCATTTGTATCTCAGATTATTACTATCATTTGCTATATGCATTCTCTTACTTTGACCCATTCAATACTTCTTTTTACTTAGTATGCTTTATTATGCCTTACTATAATTTTGGTATTACTCTGGGTAGCTACATTCTTTAGTATTTAATTACATCAATTGCACTGTAGTTCTACAGCCTTTTAATTACCACTATTAGCCTCATCCTCACTGGCTAAGCTACTTCTGACATCCTTAACTATCCCTGCTCTCTCAGTTCTCTCTGAATGTCATCATTGCTTATTACTAAATCTCTGGGCAGGAAGCTGAGTTTGTGATCCCATACCTCTACTCAAATCTGCTAATCATTATCTGTAAATTGGACATTAGGAACAAAGGGGCACAGCAATTAGGCTGAAGCCACTGTCCACTCTGAACCCTCTCCTTGATGTAGCTCTGGAACACATTTCTGAAGAGACCAGAGATCTCTGGTCCCACACTTCCTTCACCTCCACACATCTCTTCTTCCCTGATGCCAGACCTGGTTGGCCCTTGCCCATACCCCAGCATTTCTCCTTTTTACTTTTGTCATGAATCACTGCATGATTTAATATTCATTCAATGTATCATTTCAGTTTGGCACAGATTTTTTACCATGGCATTATTGTGCCTACCATGCCTACTGTGCTGTACCATGTAATCTAGCACAGCAGGAACAGTAATGGCACAGTATGCATGAGAGTAGCATGCAGCTATCCACAATGGTCTCTAGAGCCTTTGTTCAGAATTAGGACATGAAACTGTACCGGGGTTTCCAAATAGAATTATCCGACCCTGTAGGCGTTAGATTAGAAACAGGAGATCACGATCAGTGACACACAAGACTTCACCACGCATCCACCGTGCTCGAGGCATATCCCCGGTCTCCGGCGTTTCCGATGATTGATTCTGATATAGCTTCTGCGTGCACAATACTTCATGGGTCTTCTTGTGAAAGATCGAGTGTAAGTACGCGTTTCGTTTCCTCATGGGTCAGACACGCGAAACATGCACTGATTTGATGTTTCGCATGCACGTCTTCTTGCCCTTTACTCTCCTGTATCGAGACCCTGATATAATAGAAGTCATGGGTGATTCCTCCAACCTAGATTTCTCTCTTTCAAAATGTCAGGAAATTTGATATCAAATACAAGTATAACCAGGGATCATGGGGTGATAATCCTATATGATTTACTTACCTGTTCTAATTTATATTCCTGTTACTGATAAAATTTCCAAAGATTGCTCGGGGATACTGGAGCTGGAAAAAGCACCGTACGTATTATGCATTCCTTTCAATGATTTTGTATCTAGTTCTGGAACAGTTCATCAACAGCGTTGCTAATGAAAGAATTGCAGAGGTTAACGGCTCAATTACCTCCAAGAGTCTACTCGTCCAAGCATTTCTTATTCGGAATCCTCTGCACCCTGATGGACCCTTCGTGTCAATCGAACCTTCTGGATTCGATCACTTTTGCGAAGATGATAGCAAGGTTGTGGGAGCAATCAGTGATTGGTTAAAGGCCTGGTCAGTTTGGCGCAACCTTGTGATAGTTTGGACGTACATTGACTCACCACAGGTGCTGCCCAGATGCTCAATTCGATGGGATAATATATCTTCACAACATAACTAAAAAGCGAAATCATAGAAATATGAGATTCTTGACGCTCTGTTCCTTAAGTTTTCCGGAACCAATTTGTCATGTCATAATCACCACGGTGCAATGGGAGAGGTCCAAACAAGGCTCTTTGGAGGAGTTTGTTGAACGAGAGGAGGAGTTGAAAATAGCACATGGAAAGGCATTTTGGCTGGAGGTGCAGAAATGCACCGGTTTGCCAAACGCACGACAGACTCCGCATGGAGCATAGTTCACCCTTTGCTGGAGAAAAAACCACTCGAAGTTAGGCTTCTCCAATGTGATTTTCGGAAGATCCATAAATTAAATAGGCCTAAGCAGAGATCTATAATACGGTCTTTTTTCAGTCGCTGTACATCACAAATATTTCTATTTGTATCTTAAGGTGACAACAACAAGTCGGAATTCATTTGAGAAGGTTGCCGCAGTAGAAATTGCTTGCTTGGTACCGCATGGATCCGATATGGATATCCGCAATGGGGCACCGGAATCAAAAAAAATTGACCCGGGGTCGATTTTTGTGCTAAGGACATTTTCGGTGAACAAACTAACTAACATAATCGGGAACATGTCTATATTTAGTAATATGACATCATCTTCGCGACCGTTTCCCCCATCGTCCCCGCCCAGACGCTTCACAAGCCGCGCACACCCAATTTCGTGGTTCTTGCTCAAGTGCCACGCACCGAAGATGATACTAGACATATCGAGTGAGTCATCAATTACTGAGAATTCAGATCAGGGTCAATCCATGCTTACCCACTGAGTCTCGCAACCGGCTTGTTTGCAGTTTAGTACTACATCCATTGTACTGTCGAGGACTGATCCGCAAAGACACCCATTCAGCGCATCTGCTAGTTGTCGCGGAATTCTCTTGCGCTTCGACCCTCCGGATTCTTCGGGAACTGCTTGAAACTCGATTGCGGCTGTATAATGCAAGGTTGAGTTCGAATCAATTGCATCGCCGTCCACTTTCTCTTGGTTTTCGCCGCCGTAATTGATGATATTTTTGCTTTCCTGTTCAACGCGAGTAAGTAAATACATTTTTAGGACCCAGAATAAATACAAGAACTCACCCTGTCCTTGAATGAAAGTTCTTCTGTGATTGAAACAGGTCCCACCTCGGAGTCCTCGCAACTTCGCACAGGTGTAGCAGCCTCGTGCAAGCCTTCGAACTCTTCTTGTTGAAAGGACGATAGCAAGCGCAGGAAATACGAGAAAACCGCAATAAATTGGAGGTAAACGTGTAGTGAATACTGTACAAATAATTGTCCTTAAGTACATATTCTCAAGCCAAAGACTGCATAATAAAACCAACAAGATAGAGGCATATGAAACAACTAACCATAAAGTCTGCATAACGGTGAATGAATACAGAGGTGAGATGCATAGTACTAAATATGGTAAGTGTAGATGGGAATTGAATCACTTGTACTAACCAATATTCCAACACTTCATCCCTTTGCCCATTGACGAGGCTATGCAGACCCTCGCTTTCCTCAAATTTTACCTCTTCTGCTACTCGGATGCTATGGAAAACATTCTATACACATTTTATATGTTGTAGAAAGGTTCTATTAGCCTCAAATTGGCGTTTAGATGTCCTATTCTGGTGAGGTATTTTTTTTTTTTTTTTTTTTCGCAG
>JASFDD010000686.1:0-10951 GCA_036937055.1 Nidula microcarpa | reverse complement strand
ACAAGCTGAATGTTAATGGAAAGATATATACTACAAAAAGTATAGTGTGTGGCTGAAACGAAGTAAGTACAAAAATGAAATAGACCGGAGTAAACCTGAGTAAACCCAGAGATGAGCAGGAAGTTGGGAGAGTGTCAGGATATGATTGTGAGCAGTCCGGAGATGGCGCACAATGCGCCATATAGGGATATGACAACTATCCATAATATGCCAATCAAACCAGTTCAAATTTTGAGCACATTCAATCAGTGAAAGAGAGCTGACATATGGTAGGACCATAGTTGTAAGTGATTTTTTTTGCCTTTTCAAGGTATGTTTTTGCTGGTATTGTTTCTTCGAGTTTACCGATGTCATTTGGTGCTAGAAGTTTTTTAAGAAGGAACTTGTGAGGTTTAACAATCATGTCAACAAGTTTTGAATAAGGAATAGATGAAGGATCTGCAAGAATGTCTTCCAAGGTGTTGACTTCATGGGCATGTTTCCACTTCCCTAGCTAAATAGCTGCAAGTGAAGTGAATTGAGAAAGAACCATTAAAAAATTTATTCGAATTTTCCTCCTTGTTTTATGATCCATCCATAATGAGTCAACCAAATCTGCACATTCATCAATGATGTTTGACCTGGCAGAATACCATCATTTACAAAGATATTATCAGAAGTCAGATGGAAGAGTGGATAAGGAGGTCAGGAACCAATGACCTGGCAAAGGCCTAATTTTTTGTTTTCAGAGGGTAGAGGGCAAGAATGCTAATCCTATGATGAATGGTTGCAAATGTTAGGGGTAATTTAATTATTTTAAGAAGGGAAAGTCTCCACACAGAAATAAAGGATTTTGTTACTTGCAAAGGGTGGAAATCAGATGGAAGCTAGGAGGTGAAGCACCAGTGAGCTGGCAGACATTGAGTATTTTATTTTCTGAAAATAGAGAGCTCATTGCCATTCATTGCCATCCAAACAGAACCTAATTTATGCTCCACTGGCAATCATGGCTCACAAAGACACTGACTGGCTCTTCTGTGCCGTTCTTAAGTTCATTATCAAGTTTTAAAATAGGTCTGTGCAGAATCTATGCCAATCTGTGCGAAATCCATGCCATTCTGTGCAAGTCTGTGCCATTCCGTGCAAGTCTGTGCCATTTTGAATGAGCCATGTACAAGTCTGTGCAGGTCTGTGTTGCTCAGTGCTGGTCCGTGCTTAGGTCTGTGGCAATCTGTACCAAGTCTGTGGCAATCAGTTCCAGGTCTGTGCAAGTCTGTGCATCTTGTGTGGTCTTCTGGAAACTTGAAATATTCCTAGGTATAATTAGCTTGATTAAGACTAATTCCTTAGTATTCAGCACTGAGAAAGTTCATACTGCATTATTCTCATTT
Organism: Nidula microcarpa; assembly: GCA_036937055.1. NCBI lineage: Eukaryota > Fungi > Basidiomycota > Agaricomycetes > Agaricales > Nidulariaceae > Nidula > Nidula microcarpa. Next base: position 9,581 of record JASFDD010000686.1, on the reverse strand, counting down.
TAATCACTAGTGTTTAAAACTGAGACATTCAGCAGCTTAGTCAGTACTAAGTGTCCTGTAGTCTTTGAGTCTCAGATTTGAAACACTGTTACACAACTTCTATTGCTCCTAGTTCTTATATTATGATTTAACTTTTTAAAAGACCCTCAAACACCAGAGAGACTGAAATACAGAAGGTTAAGAGGCAAGAAATTAAATTGAACTTAAATGGATTTAAAGCACACAAGTGAGCATCTCATTATCTTTAAGTCTCTGGCTTTAAACAATTATTATACAATTTTCACTACTCCCAACTCTTACATTGGATTCAAACAGCTCCAAAGACAATCAAGAGGCTAGAGAAATTGGAATACAGAATATTATGAAGCAAGAGAGGCTTGCAGTCATTATTCAGCTGATATCTGATGACCAAGGAGAGACTATTTGATTCTTGTCAAGGATTTATCCAAGAGAAACAGTATTTCAGCCTCTTAATTGCAGTCTTATGGAAAAAATTAGGACATCTGTGTGTCTGTGCCAAGTCTATAATGTCTGTGCAAAATTGCACAGATGTTGCACAGACTATGCATGGATGCCACGGCCTTTTCTCATTGCCCAAGTGAATTGAGAAAAAACCTTTAAACAACTTACTTGAATTTTCCTCCTTGTTTTATGATCCATCCATAATGAGTCAACAAAATCTGTCACATTTACCAACGATGTTTGACCTTGCAGAATGCCATCATTTACGAAGATACTATATTGCCACCGCTGAACAATCCATACATCCAATTCTTTGTGGATAAGACGAACTGGATACCAGTACAATCCGTTGCGAGCAAGTGCCCCACAACCCGACCTTCGAATATTTGAGTAATGATATGAATGTAATTAAAATTATGAACATACCACAAGCGCTCTTTCAAAATTTTCTTCATTTTTGTGTGCTCTTCCATCTGTCTATTAAAATAATCAAAGAAGATTCAGAGGAAAAATAAAATAATTAGAAGCTTACTTTTGCTTAGATGTACGATCCGGCTGTCTTCGAGTTCTTGGAAGAATGTGAGAGAAATCACAGTGATCACAATGGAATGACTGCTTCTTTCCAAGATTACTAGCTCTCCCTTCCCGCTGGCATGCAATATGCGACCAATCCTTGCATTCTTTGCATTGGATTTCTTCTCCATAAATATTTGGGTCGTATAATATGTTTCCATCTCCAGAAGTTCCGCAGTGGCAATTAAGATTGAATAATGAATCTGGGAGGAAGCGTGCCACTGATTCTGGAGGTGAAGCAGAAATTGATGGTGTATGAGGGTTTTTAATCATGTTCTTCGAAGGTGGAGAAGATGGAGGTAGAAGTGGTGAGGATGCACCAGTTGGATTCGATGGAATTTCCTCTTCTGATGCAGGATCGAAGTTGGACAAAATATCTGTCTGTATTGGGGCATCCTTGGATATGTATTCGATTGTCGGTGTATTGTGAGGTTTATGAAGCCAGAAACGATCCTTGGGAATCATTTGAACAAAGCCAGTAGCATTGTAAGTCATACTGGATAAATTTCAAAACCTTTTTCCAAGAAACTAATATTAAATCTCTTGAATAGAGCCTTTGTTTGGGACTTTAAAAATAGATCCCGTGCTTTGGGTCCACCTCGAAGAATGTAGAATACTTGGTATATGGAAAATCCTGGTGGAAGATTCATGTCAACTCCAAGCATATGGGTATTAAATGTTGCATTAGGTTCTTGAATAGAAAATCCATCGCTTTTTGTACCATCATATGTGAAGATCTGCTTTTTGTTGTTCGAAGCAAAACGTGCGGTGAAGTGATCCCGTGCAAGGTTGGTGAGAGCATAGCCAACTAGATCGTAAATTAGACCAGAGTTCTTTGCAGCTGTTTTGGTATCGGGAATAAGAGTGGCTGGGAAGTCCCAAATTGGAGGATTTTCATCTTCATTTCCAATTTCTACTGAATATAGAACAGGAAGTGAAGTGATGAGAAATCGATAATCCTTTTGGGTTCCATCACAGATTGATAGTCCATCATGGGTACGCCAGCATCCTGTACCTGAAGTTGGCATTTTTGAAAAGCTTCCATTGAATTTTTCATGTTCACCTACATGAATTTGGTTCAGTCTGGGTTAGGAATCTCGATATGACGTCCACTTGTTCTCACTGAGCCGGAACACATCCGAATCTCAGGAAAACCGCCTTCAAAGAGGGCTATTGGATGGTATGATGTTTTAGCATTGTCATGAAGCATTAAACTGCAGAACCAGACCTATTTTATGCAATTTAAGTTAACTTATCTCAGGAAAGAAGAAGTAAAGGTACATACCCAGAGAGATTCAAATGAATTGTTCCGTTGGATTATCTTCTTCTCCATTAGCATTTTGCGTAATTCATCTCTCTGCTTTGCGAGCATTCGGGTAATATTTGGCTTTGTTGGATCCAGTGTACAGCGGTGTATAAGATGAGTATAGATCTGTTGAAATCTGGATTCTTGTGGAGAGATGCAAAAATTGGAGAAAGTTCATTGAAAAGTCTGGAAAGACCAAAATAGAGAAACTGTAGGGAAGTGTCCATATAGCAAGAGTTGGTGCTCCATCGATAAACTGGTGGCCCAAGAAGGACAGTATCAAGTGCATTTGTTTGAGGTGCCTGTTTCTTTTTCTTCCTTGGCTTGATGAGCTCCTTGAGAGTTTCAGGAGGGCGCCCATCGTTCGGCTCTCTCTTCTTATTTTCCGGATTATTAGCACGTGATGGCTTAGTGTGGCCAATCTTTTCCACAATCACCTTCCAAGGTGCACTGTATCACTTCCAATGCATTGATTCCTCTGGATTGTTTGTAGGCGGAATTGATTTCCAAAGGTCAATATCTATCTTGCACTCAGATTCAAATAACATCAGAGCATGTGAAGGGCGCATCCACCATTCCATCCAGTCCTTGAGATAAGGAAAGTCTCGGATAATAAGCCTTGCCTGAGTGAGAAATTCATCTGAATCAGCAAGATCAAGTAGACCAAGTGCCTGTTTTTTGAACTCCTCTGCCATATCTGGAGGAACAGCTGCATTCACTCAGCTTACATGAGTAACACCAGCACAATAGTGCTCTAGGGCATCCTTTTAGAGAATGTTCAGCTGCAATCTGAAGCTCTTGGCGAGTTCGAGTATTGTTCAGAAGTTGCATCCAGAAGGTGATAAAGGCCTTTACAAAACCGGCTTGTTCAGCATCGCTAAAATCCATTATCTAAGTGTCAAAATGCTGAATGAGTTTAAATCACTTTCAATAAGGTGTATTCCACTTACACTAGCAAATAGCTTGTCTGTTATTGGAATATCTCTTGACTCTGCCTCACCAACAATGCCGAGAATAACAGCATGAAAAAGATGTTGAAAATGAGCTCCGCTGGCACCATTTGTGTAAGTCATGACTCCAGGAACCCAGCACAGAAGGACAGGACAGTAGCTTGATGAAATCATAAGCAAGGAATTACGCTCCACCCACCAGCCATGAGCAGCATCATTAACCAGGCCATTTAAAGAGCCTTCTAGCGGCTCATTTTTAACCATCTGTGAGCGCATGAAGCCAGTTTGAACAGAAATAACAGTTTTTGCACCAAAGGTGGATTGGAGAACAAAGTTAGGATGGTCAGAATCGAACTTGGCAAATGCAGCGATGAGTCCATCAATAGTTTGTGTATTTCCACCTCCCTTGATCTTTTGACGTTCTTTGCCGACACGATGTGCATTTAGCAAGATATCTGATATATCTGCTGCTGATTCTCCTGGACCATATAATCCAGGAACACCGACAATGAGCTGAAGAGGGCCAGGTTTTGGATGAGATTTAACGAGCTCTTCAAATTGATGTTTCTCTTTGGGAAGGAGATGAAGAAGATGTGTGGGACGACGATGGATGTGATAGCCTTCGTTCAAATAATGTACTCCATCAGACCAGGTCGACAAAGATTACTCACCTGATACACTATATACAGGGATATATTCGTCATTAATTGCAGGTGTCGCCTTTTCTACGGCAAGGATGATTTTACACTTGTAACTCTCACTTCCTCTGAGGAGAAGTAGCCATAGAGAAATTCTATAAACCCCTAAACATATTTGGAATTCAGAAACGCGTCATATAACAATTATAACTTACAATTAAGCTCATTCAATTAAGAATTAAATTCACAAAACTGTGATATGAAGATTGAATGCGGAATTATCAACAAGCTTTAAGTTGAGTCCAAAGCTGCACAGTTGAGGAGAGCTTCAGAACGAAGTTGGCGCAATAGAAAGGTTTTTGAATTGAATGCTTGAGTGGGGAAAATATTCTCTGCTTTCTTCAAATTATGATACAGAGAGTATATAAGGTTTGAAGAAAAATATCAAGCATATGAATAAACATTGAAACAGGAGATGTCAGAAATGCGAGAGATGAGGCATTGCTCTTGAACCGAAGTATAGCATGCGGAAATAAAAGGTTAACAGAAGTAAAAGAACTTGGAAACGTACTCTATATTGACTAGTACCTGGTGTTGCTCTCGGTATAGAATGCTGAAAATTTAGAACTCCTATGATGATTTCCAGTCGGGAGACCAAACCATGCAACGAATGGTTTTGAAAGTCAGGGGTATGTTAATTATTGTAAAGCGGGAGTGTGTCAGCAGACAGATGAAGGTACTTTGTTAGTTTCAAAGTGCAGAAGTCAGACAGAAGAGTGGATAAGGACGCCAGGAACCAATGAGCTGGTAAAGGCCTAATGTTTCGTTTTCGGAGGTTAGAGGGCAAGAATGCTCATCCTACGATGATTGGTTTCAAATGTTAGAGGTAATTTAATTATTTTAAGAAGGGAAAGTCTCTGTACAGAAATAAAACATTTGTTACTTGCAAAGTGCGGAAATCAGACGGAAGCTAGGAGGCGAGGCACCAGTGAGCTGGCAGACATTGAGTATTTTATTTCTGAAGATAGAGAGCTCATCGCCATTCATCACTATCCAAACAGAACTTAATTTACTCTCCACTGATGCTCATGGCTCACAAAGACACTGACTGGCTCTTCTGTGCCATTCTTTAGTTCATTATCAAGTTTTAAAATAGGTCTGTGCAGCATCTGTGCCAGTCTGTGCAAATTCCGTACCATTCCGTGCAAGTCTGTGCCATTCCGTGCAGGTCTGTGCCATTTTTAATGAGCTATGTACAAGTCTGTGTTGCTCAGTGCCGGTCCGTGCTTAGGTCTGTGGCAATCTGTACCAAGTACGTCCCGATTAGTTTCAGGTCTGTGCAAGTCCGTGCATCTTGTGTGGTCTTCTGGAAACTTGAAATAGTCCGAGGTATAATTAACTTGATTAAAACTAATTCCTTAGTATTCAGCACTGAGAAAGTTCATACTGCATAGCGTACAAAACTGAGATGTTCAGCGGCTTAGTTAGTACTAAGTGTCCTGTAGTCTTTGAGTCTCAGATTTGCAACACTGTTACACAACTTCTACTGCTCCTAGTTCTTATATTATGATTTAACTTTTTAACAGACCCTCAAACACCAGAGAGACTGAAATACAGAAGGTTAAGAGGCAAGAAATTAAATTGAACTTAAATGGATTTAAAGCACACAAGTGAGCATCTTATTATCTTTGAGTCTCTGGCTTAAAACAATTATTATATAATTTCACTACTCCCAACTCTTACATTGGATTCAAACAGCTCTACAGGCAATCAAGAGGCTAGAGAAATTGGAATACAGAATATTATGAAGCAAGAAAGGCTTGCAGTCATTATTCAGCTGATGTCTGATGACCAAGGCGAGAATATTTGATGCTTGTAAAGGATTTATCCGAGAGAAACAGTATTTCAGCCTCTTAATTGCAGTCTTATGGAAAAAATTAGGACATCCGTGCGTCTGTGCCAAGTCTATAATGTCTGGGCCTCTGTGCACAATCTCATTGCCCCAATGTTTGTTATTCGACAAGATGGTGTTATAGGCGCCTTATTAACATCCCCAGATGGATTGACGGCGTATTTATCTTCCACTTTCCTTTAAGACATTGGTGTGCTGCAGATGACTACTATATTCATTCCTTTGAGAAGTTTGTACGTTTACGTAGTAAGGTTCTACTTGTCTCTGGCTTGATAACGAATCCTTTTCGTTGATGAAGAGACCTACGGCGTAGAAAAAGAACTCGAGTACAATCCTTAACGCTCAAAGCCGACCTCCGAACCCTCCTAAATTTGATACCGTAATTACGCTTATAAAAATGGTTATTTTCTTTGAAAACCATAGGGATCGACTCAGTTTAGTGAAAGCTTTCCAACAATTTGATTTTTTCTCGAATTTCCAATTTTAAAGCTTTTCGTCAGCCCCAAATCAGGAATTTGGACCTAGGTCCCAATGTATGAACATTGGGAGTATAAATGTGTGGCCCACGACCTCCTTGACGGACCAGCTGGTTTTACAGCTCAGTTTGAGCAATTTCAGCTAGTCAGAAGTTTCTCCGTCTAACTCCACTTCATTTCCTATCAAATCTATTGTTGTCTCCATGATCAAGAGCTTCCAATTCATCCGCAGTGTACGGAATACATTTCCATACCTGATTTCCGTGTTTCTTATGGGCATCTTCCTTTTTTTCGGCGTCAATCTTCAAGTTATCCATCCTCTAAATATATACTGGCGACGGCCATCTTTCTAATTGTGGATGATGTCAATAACAGCCGGGCTGTACCGTATCTGTGATGTACATGATACAAAAATACCATAGTCATCCATTCTTCGGCTGGTATTTGTATTATGGAATCAGGCTTCTGAGTGTTCTTTGCACCAGCTGTTCTTTTCCTCTACACCTTCGAAGCATACTCGATCTGGATTTTTTTGGAAACTTATTTCGAAGCAATTTCGTTTGTATAATAGTTCAGATGGCTTTCGCCAAGCGCGATGAACAAGAGCCCTTACGAGCACACATGTCTTCTACCAAGAACGTGGTAGTTATAGGTATGATCTTTATTTACGTGGTGATAGTCAGATTCACCAATGTTCCCAGGTGGAGGTGGAGCAGGTATAGCACTTGCCCGTTCACTGTCCGAAGACCTTCAGCCCACGACTCATAGCCTTATCCTTATCACCCGTCGTGAAAAATTCTTGCATTATCCTGCCATGATTCGGACATTGGTGACCGATGATGGACACTTCGAGGAGAAGGTGTTAATACCTTATGATCGTCTATTCGTCAATAACAACGGTACCCTGATTTCAGGAGAGGTTTTGTCCATAACGCCGTTACCTAGTAGTGACGGAGGTTCCGTCCTTCTCCTCGACGGTCGCTCGATTGAGTACAATTACCTTATACTTGCTCCTGGCAGCATATGGGACGGTCCCCTCGCATTCCCGGACAAGGAGTCTGAAATTCTAGAACATATTAGTCAGTGGAGGAACAAATTTAAAGATGCGAAAGAATTCTGCATTGTAGGAGGTGGATCACTAGGCATCGGTGAGAAGTATCCTTAGAACTTATCAGTACAAACATACTCAAGAATTGTGCTAGAATTTAGCGGAGAGCTAAGAGACCTCTACCCAGTACGTTTAATCTAAAATGTATGATGTTAATTTACCCAATTACCGCAGGAGAAGGGAATCACTGTTGTTCATTCCCATGACAAGTTGCTCAACGATACATATCCCGATAAATTTCGGTTTCGAATTGAGGAACGATTTGGTGCCAGGAACATCATATTCATTCTAGATGATATCTTAAAAACCGTACATTCGAAGGAGACGTCTCGCAAGAAGATACCGATTACAGCCGATCTCGTGGTAAGATGTTGAAGAGCCTCTTGCTTCACTTCAGCTCTGATTGAAGCATATAGATACTAACCTGGGGTTCCAGACCCAACACCGGTTTTATTGAATCCTTGCAAAAATATAATCAATCTGATATATCTCTTCTAACGGAGAAAGGATATGTTCAGACAAAGCCATCCCTTCAACTCCGTGCTTTCTCGAATATATTTGCTGCTGGGGATATTATCGACTTTCCTGAGGAGAAGGGCGTAGTAAAGTACCCGGGACATGCGAAGGTAGTTGTTGCTAATCTTCTGAGCCTCATAAGAGGCGAGTCCCCGACAAAGGAATACACGAAACAACGAGAGGTGCTGTTCGTGACAAACGGGAAAAACGGTGGATGTGGATATTTTGGCATCCTCTGGGGAATTTTGGTTGGAGATTGGCTTGTATGGTTTCTCAAGTGCCGGGGATTATTTGTTGATACGTTCTGGAAGAAAATGGGATACTGAATATCTTGGATATGTCAACGTTACATTTTCAGTCGAATAATCAATTGAATCACAACTATTTTCTTGTAGTTGATCCTGTGAAATGTTGAGCAACTTGGATTTTGAAGGTCACATATCAGGTATTGAGCGACAGATTTCCGAGTTTGAAGAATAAGGACATGAGCCACCAGCTTGTCTCTAAGACTTTGAGGAAAGGTGGGTGCGCGGGCTCTACAGCCAACGGTGAACAATGCACTATTAGCCTGTTAAGCAAGCTTCAGGTTGGTGTGCCACGTCATTGATAGGCGCTGACACAGAACAGATCTGACTTCACCCTCAGTAAAAAAGAAATTCAGACAAAGTCCACATCTATTCCTACTATAGTCCGAATATAGCTTATATAGAGGTTGTAAATACCGATTTTTTTTAGAATTCCATCCACATATCAAAATCTAGAGAGTGTAAATGTCATTGCAGAAGTAAACTGGACCGTGAGAACGCAGCTGTCGCAATGCATCGAGAAGAGAAACCACCGCTTCTTCAACTATATTCATCCATAGCCACCACTCACGAGCACACACTACTGTCAACAAACTATCATAAGCTCTCTCCCACCTATTTGGAACAGTTGTTGCTACTCCAAACAAGAAAGCACAGTCCATTTTTCTTTACACAGATTTGTTTAATCCTCCATACAGAGGCTTTATCAAGTCTGCTGACTCTGGGTATTCCTTCCAGAGTTGTTTCTTAAATCCCTCCCAGCTTCCTGTGTCTTATTCCTCAAAATTTGACCACTCTTGTGCTATGTCAAATTTAAGATTCTCTGCTGCCCACTGGCATTGTTTGTTATTGTTAGTAATACTCTTATCATTAAATAATTGCTCTAGAATCCAAAGGTAGCCTCTCAGCAACTCTGGATCTTTGAGTGACCATTTTGGCACATTCTGCTTCAGGGTACCAGCTCTAGCTAGACTTGGACTCCTGGTTTTGCCTTGGTTCAAGGGACTTTCTGGACATTGAATTATTTTGTCTGGATGGTCCCAAAGGTTAGTAGCAATTAGGTGAACTCTTTATGGATTATTATTTAACAAAGTTGAACAGAGGCAAGGGATCTTAAACTCAGCTTCCTGACCGGAGATTGGTCAGATGAAATTTCCAGGAACCGGAGATTTAGCATGAGAGCAATAATGATGACAAGGAGAGATTGAGAGAGCAGAGGATATTGAGAATGTCAGAGTAGCTTTAACCAGTGAGGAGGAAAGTTGTAGTAATTAACAAACTAAAGTACTACAATACATTCAAAGTACTTAAATACTAGAAAATCTAAGTAACCAG
>JASFDD010000685.1:0-10968 GCA_036937055.1 Nidula microcarpa | reverse complement strand
CTGCTGAGTCATTTCAATAGCCTGTTTATACAATGCCACTGCAGGATGGTGTCAATAGAGCACATCTTGCAATATCTGCAAGGTTTCTCTCACCACTGTATTTGTTATCTTGCTATTATATTAAAATCATGGTCATGGTTCAGCACCTATATATTATAAAAAGAGAGAGCAAAAACCCAAAAAACGGATACTTGTTGACAATTGTACACTAGGGCCATTGGTCAAGGGAGGGATTACCAAAACAGAGAGCAATGGAAAGAAATATTGTTGACTATGCAATTGAAAAGGCACATCACAGTTTCCCCCTCAGTCCCAAAAGGCTTTGAGAACATGCAGAAATGATTTTAAGATCACAACTTGGTGATAATTTTCCTGAGACAGGTCTAGACATAAACTGGGGCACACAGTTCATCATGAAACACCATGAAAGACTTGGAATGTACTGGTCCTCAGCCATGGGTGCTTCTTGAGGACAAGCAGTAAATCCAATCACCAAGGCCAAATACTTCAAAATTATGAAGGAATCAAGGGATGATTATGACATACCAGATTACCTGGTCTATGGAGCAGATGAGACTGGGATGCAGACAGGAATAGGTGTTACTGAAGCAAAAATGCAATATCAGCAGAGGAGTGGCAATCAAGAGAACATTACTGTGTTACCAACAATCTGTGCTGATTGCACTTCAGTTCCTCTGGTCATAATCTCTAAAGGGGAGGCTTTTCAAATGAAGTGGCTCCAAGAAAATCCACTGGATGCAAGGTAGTAAATGATATGTTCTGATTGAAAAAAAGCTAATTATTGCATCAGAACGGGTTCAAAAGAAAGGATATACCTCAGGCAAGATTTCCATCACATGGATAGAAGACTGGGATAAACTCACAAGGGCAAAAGCAAATGACAGATACCAACTTCTCAGACATAGCTCACACTTCACAATGGGCTTCCTTGAATATGCACAGAATCATAAGATCATTGTACTGTGTTACCCATCACACTCTACTCATGTCTATCAAGGTCTTGATGTCATTATCTTCAATTTTTTGAAGCAAACATGGAGTGACAAATGTGACAAGTTTGAAAGAAGCAGACCTGCCATTTCCAAGGTCAATTTCTTAGGAGTCTACATGAAAGTGCATGCATGTGCTTTCACAAAGGAAAACATTCTTGCTGCTTTCAGGAAAACAGGAATAGTCCCATTTAATCCTGATGTACTCACCAAGGCAATGATGGCCCTGAGTTTAGAGACCTCCATCTCAACCCACCTGCCATTAAAGCTTGCAAGCCCAATTCAGGAAGTTGTGGATCTGTCATCACACCATCAAGCCTGTAAATGCCAGCATGAGGAGGAGGAGCATGATGCAGAAGATGAGAGCCAACATACCCCAGCTAGAAGGCTGTATCACAGCTTTGAACCAGACTATACACCTGTTCAACAGGCAATGAATGGATTAGCATTGATGTCTGCATCCTTTCTGGTCTCCAACTCACCACTTACATCATCCTTGCATCTTCCCCCTCTACAAATGTACCAAATATCACCAGATCATAACAAGGACATGGAGTTGTTGGAGGCAGAACCTGTAACCAAACACAAGTGGTTGCTCATGGCAGCATTGGAGGAGAGAAATGGTCAAATCACTTACCCAAAGGAGGTTATCAGAGGGATCCAGGTGCAAACTGTTCTTCATTCAGCTCACATCAAAGACCTAAGGGGGCAACTGCAAGGAAAGGAGGAGAAGAAGGCTCAGGAGAAGAACAAAGGGAGGATCAACATGGACAGACAACCAAAGATTCTAACTCAAGATAAGATCTTCAATGCTGTTGTCAAAGCTCATGAGGAGCACAAAGCCACCAAGGAAGCTGCAACAAAACAGAATGATGCAAAAACAAAATACTCCAAAGCAGTAACAGTGTGGAAGGTCAGAGAAATGGACAGAAAAGAGGAAAACAATGCACAGCGATCAGGATGGATGAAGGAAGTAAAGAGATGGGAAGCTGACAGAGAAAGTCCAAAATATGACCAAAGAAGGCCCAGGTGGATGAAGCCTAAGATGCTGGCCATGGAGAAGGCAACTCCTAAGCCAAAGATTGCCAATTTTGAAGTGGAAAGTGAAGAAGACAAGGAAATGGAAGGGGAAGACAGAGACAAAGACAATGTAGATGAAGTGATGGGAAGCAGTGATGGCAGCTATAGTGACTAAGCAGAATACCCAAATTAGGACAGTGTGACTCTGCATCATTGACTGGTTTGGCTCTGATCTTTGTTTGCTACACTGATAACACACGATATGTTGTTCAACAATTAAAATTTAATATTGTAAGTAGACATTACATATGCTACAATGTATCCACATACTTCTCCCAGTTCATAATGTTTATATTCCCTATATTGAATTTTTCTGAGGGTGATCTGTATTTGGGTGCATCCTTGACTGGTGAATGACTGTACTTCTGTTTTATTATTACAATTACTCATGGCCACAAAAAGTAATCATGGTTCCCATGCATTTCAGCCTTTGTTCCTCAATAACTCAGTCACTCTGCAGGGCAGTCATACAGAACTTGGTAGAATTAGAGTCACTGTACTACAGGATTTGAATATGAAAACAAAATCCCAAAAAATGTAGTTTTGTGCTCTCTGGAGGTTAATCTTAAGATTCCGAAAATGGTACAACTTGTGTGATACCAAAAGATCCAAGAAGTAAAAACCCTGGGTCTCTTAGACAAAGTTGCTTAAATATAAGTCATCTACATCCTGGAAAATTTTTAGGGCTACCAGAGCTGTTTTTGTTGAGATAGATTTTTAGTGTCTTTGAAATATTTGCCAAAATTGGAAAGGGAGGGGGTTTTTTGGAGAGTTAAACTCAGCATTTTTAAGTGTCAGAAAGATACTTTATTTTTGCCTAAGAGACCAAAAGTTCATTATGAATACATTGAGAGATATGTGGAATTTTGATATCTGTGATCACTTTTTGTGGCCATGAGTAGCAATGCTAGTATTTAAGTAGCTCAGTTCTGTACCTTAGTCTCCAATCTGAATATTGACTAAGATCCCACCTAGTCTCCCAACTAAGTTTTAAGTCTCTTTTGCTTTCTGACCTCTGACCCCCTTCCACCTTCCCTTCTGACTTCCCTTCTAGTTGACTTATGTTGACCAGTCCTACCTCACTCTTGACACTAGACCTAACCTCTAGTTGTCAAACCCCAAAGTCATCCCTGACAACTTTCCAACCCTGTGGTACTATCTTCCAACATGCTGATATGCCCTGCACAGTTCTACAACCAAAAACCAGGGAAATTTCAGGTTTATTAGCAGACCTATGATACTGGTGAAGTTGGGTATTGATGACAGCATAATGTACAATAATGAAGACATGAGTACAGAAGGAAGCATGTCTAGCCAGCATAGTGTGGAACTTGAAGTGCAGCAGTACTAACATAGTGCTTGGTATCTGGGACTCAGACAGAGCTGAACCACTTAAGCTGGGTCTGAAGGTGCCTATAGCATAGCTAAATAGCTGAGCAAGGATGACAGTACCCTTGTTTGATGACAGATGTAAAGCATAACATGTACACATAACACAACAAGTGGATACTTAGCCAGGATATTGTACAAAAGAATGCTGTCACAGCAATAATATGCATGCAGGCCACACAATGATAGATAATAGAATAGTTTAAGCTGCCCTATTAAAAAAGGAGAGAATCTCACACTAAAACAGGATATCAATCCCAGAAACTTGAAGTAGCAGTGAGCTTGGACCTGTCCTAGGCTCCAAGAAAGAAGCAAAATAATATGGAAAAGCACCAGAAGCATTATAGTCCTGGTGGGTAAATACTACTAAACATTTGATCTCTAGTAGAGAGGCCTGAGATGTTAGTGAGCCAAAGAACTGTTTAGTAATTTGCCTAAAATTAGAAACAAGGAAAGAGATAAAAGCTCAAGGATGAGGAAAGAAAAAGACAACAGGGATTTTGCCCCTGTTCTCTCACAAAGTGATCTGCAGTGACAAGCCAGTCAGCTCCTGCTAATGTTAAGTCAGAGGATACAAGCTTATATCTGTTTGGTTTAGATATTAGACAGTCTAGCTAGAGCTAGCATCCTGAGAGTGAAAACCACATACATATTATCTTTAAGTGGGCAAAGGACTTGACTCAACGTAATTAAGTCTTGGGACCAAGTCCTAAGTGTTTGGAGTTAGATTGAGAAGTCATAAGGGAAAGGAAGTCCATCTCTTTTAACTCAGTTAGTGGAAAAGTGCGATTTCAGGAGAAAGGAAGACCATCTCTTTGAAATTGCAGTCCAAGAAAAAAGGAAGACCACTGTCTTTGGAATCATAAGGGAAAGGAAGGCCATCCCTTCTAGTTTTAAAGAATTCACAAGGGAAGGAAAACCACATTTAGAAAATTGTGATTTTATATCAAAAAGGACTATCTCCACTCATAGAATAAAAGTGGCATTGGAAGCTCTAAAGACAGAAAGGCCATCTCAACAAGCCTGTAGCCAGATTAGTGAAAAGGAAGATCATTCATTACATCTAGCTAGTATAGTGCCAGACATACTTTCTGTTATACTTTGTGCCACTTGTACCGCTTTTTTGAATGCTATCACATTTCAGACTTGCCCTCACAAAGTTAGGAGGTTGTGAGTACTCTGTAGGGCAGTATAGCGATTTTATTGTTATTCTACCCTACAGGCAACATGTCATATCCACAATTTCTTCTGACACTTTCTGACATTCTGAATCATCTTCTGATATGCTACTGACCATTTCCACCCATTTCCATTCTTGCTTATCTCTGAACTATTGTCTTGATCCTATGATTTATACTTATACAATACCATTACTACAAACTCTTCTGCTCAGATATGTTCCCATTCCACTTCTGCTACTTTTATTATGTGTCAAGGACTCTTATTATTCCTTGTCTTCATAGTGTTGCTATTTCCACTTTCATTACTACAATTAGTGATACTAGTATTTAAGTAGCTCAGTTCTGTACCCTAGTCTCCAATTCAAATATCAACTAAGATTCCACCTAGTCTTCCAACTAAGTTCTAAGTCTCTTCACTTTCCAACCTCCAACTCTCTTCTGACTTTCCTTCTAGTTGACTTATGTTGACTAGACTTATCTTGTTCTTGACACTAGATTTAGTCTCTAGTTGTCAAATCCCCAAGTCATCTCTGACAACTTTCCAACCCTGTGGTACTATCTTCTGACATGTGGACCACATTTAAGTTAGAACCCATGAGAACTGGAAGGGCACAGCACATAAGCTGAAGCCAACAGTTCTTATATGTAGTGTTACAGTCAGAAACCCTTCCAACATACTTCCAACATTTTCTGACATAGTGCTATTGTAACCTATGTCTTCTAGTTCTATTCACCTTTGGGAATGAGTCTTGACACAACAGCACCTTTTCAATGTGGACCACATTTAAGTTAGAACTCACAAGAACTAGAAGGGCACAGCACATAAGCTGAAGCCAACAGTTCTTATCTGTAGTGTTACAGTTGGAAATCCTTCTGATGCCACTTTCAACATTTTCCAATGTAGCACTATCATAACCTATGTCCTCTAGTTCCTATTTACCTTTGGGAACAAGTCTTGACACTCTGTCAAGTATTTTCTCCCCCCTTCAACCCCAAACACAAAAAGGTAACACTGTGATTGTTTTCTACTAGTATATTACCTAGAGCTGTTGGCCTAAAATGCTCTACCTTGCATCCTAAATTATATTTCTGTAATCTTGATGCTTGAGGACCTTTGTCAATTTCAGTAATGTATTATCCAAGCACATCAGGATCAAATCTTAGTGCTCTCCTTGAAATTAAAAGAAAGCTTGAGCCTAAGGCAGGACATATATAAGTTATCAAGTACCCTTGTCAGAATAATTCAGAGCAGAACATCAGAACAGTGATTGGAATGGAGTTGGAAGGTCAGGGGAACTTGGCTTTAGCTTATGTGCTGTGCCTACACCAGACATTGTGTTCTTAACTTCAGAGTCAAGTTCTGGACAGGTGGAAGATGTCAGAATGTTGGAATGTCAGAATGTCAGAACATTAAAACATTGGGACTTCAGAAGGAGTAGATTTGTGGCTCAGAGATCAGGCTCATAGTTTGATTGGATAAAAAGTACAGAAGTCAAATCAATTGGACTTGATATTTTTGAGAGTAAATAGGCTGGCTTTTATACTTGAAGGGAGTCCAATGTTCAGATATCTGGAAACAATAAAGGATCAAAATGGAAGTTTGAACTAACTACTTGGTGTTTCAGTTACAACAAAAGTAGGAATGGAGGGAAAGACAATAACAGCAATACAGAATTGCCAAGGTTGGAAGGAAGTAAGAAGAGCAGAACAGAATTGGAATGAAAGGGATGTATGGAGGTCAGATGATATATTTGGAACAAAGGCTGGAAGAATTAGAATAGGTGTGATGAATGTCAAGGCCAGAAATGGCATGTGACAACCCTGGTGAGAACTCATGCAATCCAATAAACTCCGATAGGGAGTTAGTGATGTTGCACAGTGCAAAATACATCATTGCAACTTTACACCAAGTAATATTTCTCTTCATCAACAGGAAACAGCTAGATATATTGCACAGTAATATATTACCTTCTGCATGGTTGTGCACCAAAAGTATTTTACTCTAGATCACTGAATATGGTAGAGGACAATTGCAACAAAAATTTTACATGATTGCACTGACATATTTCACACCATGCAAAATAGTAAACTCCCTAATAAATGATACTTGGACCTAAATTAAGAGAAGCTGCCAATCAAAACCAGCTAATATATGCAATGGGGAGTTCTAGATTGGGCAACCCCAAGCTAGAAAAGGTTCCACATAAGTTCATCAAAAAAGCAGATAAAAACAGGGAGATATGTACAGGAAGGATATCAGCGATACAATCAGATCAACTAACACAGAATATTTGATAAACATGAGTGTCAGCTGCAGAACAACAAAGAATCGAGGAGCAGGGTAAGCATGCATGCAGAAAAAGTCACTAGTGATAAGGTGAGAAGGGGGGGATTGAAAGCGAGAGCACATAGGAGCAGGATTGATGGTATTATAAACCATTCTCAAGGGGCCAAGCATCCGAGTGAAATGTAGTTTATCGCGGAAATAAGCCAAACAGGAACATATGAAGATGAGGGATAATTTAAGAAGCAGAGTGATTAGGTCACCCGGGTCAGATGACTGGGTAGGGTATGGCATGTTACAAATTGTATAATTAGTCTCCGCTGCCATCCATCGACATCTACGAGAGATTTGGCCAATGCAGAAATTATTCGCCCACGGATCAACTCTTCCCCTCCTATGTTCCGTTGTGCTATAAACCGACAACAATCCGGTATTTCTCCGCCGGACCGCTCTACGCAGCTCACATGGCCAACAGCTAGCCGATCCTTTCAGGACCGGGGATAATGCTCTGGTAGGTCAGGCATTATCGTCGATTCTACTTATCCTTCTGATATGTTGACGCGCCCCGCTAAGTATATAATGATCCTCTGCCTCTTCCCCCGTCGAGTCAAGGAGCTCCTTTCATTCGGTCAATCCATGACTGTTGTCCTTTTTACCTAACCCAGCTCACTCATCTACTAGTTCTTCACTGCTCAACATGGACGGCATTCGCGGGGATGTCATTCTCGCCGACAATGATCACCTCATGAACAAGATTGATGAAAATGTCCTCAAAGACGCCGCTAAGGCCGATGCCGCCGAGCACCAAATGTCCCTGCGCGAGGCGTTTCACATGCACAAAAAGGCCATCTTCTGGAGTATGGCGCTCTCTGGAGCGTGAGTAGCTCTTTTGAATGGCGGGACTCGCAGCTGACAAGCCCGAAGCTTGATCATGGAGGGTTATGATGTCGTTGTGGTGAGTTTCCAGAGGATTTGCTACTTCAACCTACATACTGATGTTCTATGCGAGATTGGTTCATTTTACGGCCAACGTCAGTCCTTCTGCGCCTAAAATGAACCCTGCTGACCTCCCATAGCCAACTTCTTAAGGCGTTTTGGCATCCCCACCCGTGCCTCCCAAAATGGCTATGTCATTCCTGCCAAATGGCAATCAGCACTCAGCAACGGTTCCTCTGCTGGAGGAATCCTCGGTCTCTTGTAAGCTAATGCCTCGCTGTCGAAATGTATCACTTACATATACGCCCTGCAGAGTCAACGGATGGGCGGCGGATCGCTACGGTCCCAAGGTCGTCATGATGGCGTCAATTGTCGCCTTGACCGGATTCATCTTCATCCTGGTCTTCGCTGAATCGCTCACAATGCTCGTCATTGGCGAGGTGTTTTGTGGTATTCCCTGGGGAGTGTTCCAAACACTCACAACCGCCTACGCATCCGAAGTCTGCCCTCTTCAACTGCGAGGCTACTTGACGGCGTACGTCAACCTCTGCTGGGGTGTCGGTATCCTCTTGTCTTCTGGCGTGGTCAAAGCAACCCTTCCCATCAACAGTGACTGGAGTGAGTGTTATGGCTCGCTAGAATGTTGAGGCAGTCACTAATAACAGTTCAGGTTGGCGTCTACCCTTCGTGGTCCAATGGGTTTGGATTCTTCCCCTCTTCCTCATCGTCTGGTTCTGTCCCCACAGTCCATGGTGGCTTGTCCGCAAGGGTCGTCTTGAGGAAGCCGAAGAAACCCTCATGAGTCTCACTAACCCCGATATGTTCTCCCGCGAGGACGCCAAGAACACG
Source organism: Nidula microcarpa (assembly GCA_036937055.1). Taxonomy (NCBI): domain Eukaryota; kingdom Fungi; phylum Basidiomycota; class Agaricomycetes; order Agaricales; family Nidulariaceae; genus Nidula; species Nidula microcarpa. The sequence continues at coordinate 2,239 of JASFDD010000685.1, read as the reverse complement.
GTCGCCATGATGGTCCACACCACAGAGCTCGAGAAACAGGCTTCCGAGGGAACAACTTACTTTGATTGCTTTAGGAAGACGGATCGGCGGAGGACGGAGATCGTCATGATGGTCTTTGCTATGCAGTTGCTCTCGGGAGAGAACCTCATCGGCCAAGGAGTTCAGTTCCTCCAGACTGCTGGTATTTCAACAAACCTCGCTTTCAGTCTCAACATGGTGCTTGTAAGTTGGTCGTAACAATAAAACATCTCTGTACTGAAATTTGAGGAAACCAGAATTCTATGTTCGTCATCGGCACGGTCTGTAGTTGGGGCTGTGAGTGTCAACACCGCTTACCCGCTTGCCTCGTTGACTCCCGTCACAGTGCTCACCTTGTTTGGCCGCCGAACGCTCTACTCCTATGGCATGCTCATCATGGCCGTCGTACTTGTCATCATTGGTGGTCTAGGTTTTATTCATAGCACCACGGCCACCAGGGCGATCGGTTCTCTCCTCATCGCCCTCAACTTTATTTACAATGCCACCCTCGGGCCCATCTGCTATACGCTCATCGGCGAGATATCGGCCACCCGTCTCCGACAGAAATCGACCGTGCTCGCCCGGATTGCCTATCTAGTCATGAACATCGTCTGCGGCATCATTGTGCCCCGCATGCTCAGCCCAACTTCGTGGAACTGGGGTCCCAAATCCGGTCTGTTCTGGGCCGGATCGGCGGGATTGTCGACGCTCTACTGTTTCCTTAGGCTACCAGAGACCAAGTGAGTTTTCCCACCATATTATCGTTGGCTTCATTGAAGCCTTTGCAGAGGACGAAGTTATGGCGAGCTGGATCTTATGTTCGAGCACGGTATCCCAGCTTGGCGATTCAAGCAGACCGAAGTCGACCGTGAGTTTCAAGTCTCTTGTCATAGTCCCCTACACCTACTGACTTGTTGCGCACAGAATTCGGTGTCACCCCCCCGGCCGGCGCGGCTGCCAAACTAGAGGAAAAAACCGACGCCAAACACTTCGAGTGAGAGGTGCCAGTACTTGCATAGTTTCAGGCTGTTGGTAGAAGGAGACAGCATATGCACTTGTTATGCGAAATATCTGGGCAATCGCTCGTATATTAATACTGCTGTATATCTTGTAATTCTGTATGCCCAGCCCCAGATGGGTAATCAATGATTCAGGGCACCTTTTCCTTTGAATAAAACACAGGTTACACTGTATAGTAAAGGAGCCATGGTGGACACCAATAGTTTAAAGTACCTGAATTTCTGGACTCACAGGAAGTGAGTCATCTTTATTGACTATTATGAGGTCAATGAGACTATCTCTAGAGCTGTCAATGCCACTTTATTCTATGAGTAGAGATAGTCCTCCTTGATATAAAATCGCACTTTTCTAAGGGTGGTCTTCCTTGCCTTATAAACTCCAGTGAACTCTTTAAAACTAGAAGGGATGGTCTTCCTTTCCCTTACGACTTCTCAATCTAACTCCAAACACTAGGACTTGGTCCTATGACTCAATTGTGTTGTGTCAAGTCCTTTGTCCTCCTAAAGATAATATGTATGTGGTTTTTGCTCCCAGAATGCTAGCTCTAGCTAGACTGTCTAATTTCTAAACCAAATGGAGATAAGCTTGTATCCTCTGACTTAACATTAGCAGGAGCTGACTTGCTTGTCACTGCAGATTGCTTTGCAAGAGAATGGGGGCAAAATCCCTGTTGTCTTTTCTTTCCTTGTCCTCAAGCTTTTATCTCTTTCCTGGTTTCTAATTTTAGGCAAGTCACTAAATGGTTCTTTGGTTTGCTCACATCTCGGACATCTCTATGAGAGATCAAAGATTTTGTAGCATTTTCCTTCCAGGCCCATATTGCTTCTGGTGATTTTCCATATTATTTTGCTCTTTTTTCAGAGCCTAGGACATGTCCAAGTACACTATTGCATCAGGTTTCAGGGATTTGTATTTCATTATGATGTGGAACTCTCTCCCTCTTTGATAGGGTAGCTTAGACTATTCTTTTCCTTATCATCATGAGTCCTGCATGCATATCATCACTATGATGGCCTTCTTTTGTACAGTATTCTAGCTACATTTCCACTGGTCATGTTATGTATACATGTTATGCCTCACATCAGTTGCCAAACAAAGGATACCATTGTCTTGGCTCAGCTGGCCATCACGAAAATTTAATGTCCAAGATATTTCCAGAGATAGCTGAAACCCAGCTAAAAGTGTGACATTACTGATAAGG
>JASFDD010000683.1:0-10984 GCA_036937055.1 Nidula microcarpa | reverse complement strand
ACAAGGCCTTATTGGCGATACCGCACTTTTAGCTGGGTTTCAACTATCTCTGGAAATATCTTTTACATTAAATTTTCATGATGGCTGCCCGCCTCAATCCCGATATTTGTGACCGCGCACTATGTATTAAGTATCGTTCATTCTTCTGTATTATATATTGCTCTATTTCGGTATATATTACTCATGGCTATTCATTTTCAACTTAACTTTCTTTGTAGTTCTAGGTATTTGTGCTACACTGCCCGAAGCACAAATCCATATGCTTTCATTTACTTACTCTATTGTAGTTACTTCGTCTTATAACTCCTTGTAGTTTACTACGGACACTTTCAGTTAAATAGCACTCTTTCTGGTCTTCGTAACCTCAGTCTTTTGGCTTCTAAAGACTGAGGTAAGCTTCGATACTTATTATTGACTTCATGTACTTATAATGTCTTTGTACTCCTAGATCTCGTATCTAGGTAACTAATTAACTTAGTCTTTTGGCTTCTAAAGACTGAGATCTCGTATCTAGTTTCTTACACCAAGGAACACTAAGCTGTGACAATTCAACCCTCAACATCGACCTCATTACTCCCCCAATATTCGCATATTGGGCATATATTTTTGTATTTGAAATCTATCAACCAATAACTATACGCTGGTTAATTTGCATGATAGGATTTTATGCGGTTGTGGAATAAATCAAGAATTATAGAGTGTTATCCCAAGGACTACTGTTACACTGCATGTATGGAAATTCAAGCCGCGGCAATCAATGTCCTAGAAAAATCCCAGTTGTTTACATGAGGCAGAGAATAAATCGAAGGAAGACGCAATTGCATAGCCACTGGCAGCGACAGTAGCTGTACAGAAGACAGGTGGCATCAAGCTAACTGAGTCAGACGGTTGGCTATTGGCAGGCACAAGTGGGTTGCAGGGTGGCAAGCAGGTGGAAGATAGGAAGTGACAGCTGGAATTTGAAATGAACAGGACACGTTGCCGCGGCTTATCGAACCCTGAGATAGAGACTTGTCTCAGTCTCAGTCCCACCCGCCCGACCCGAGGCGCGGAACACTGCCAGCGCCGAAATTCAATTTATTTTGTGAATCTTTGAAGGAACTTTCTTCTGAGCCCCTGATCCTTCGTCCTGCATACACTCTGGTGAACGAAAAACTCACGCCGTCATCTATATCCTTGACGAATTTGTGACAGATGAATCCCTTTGACTCATTACGAGTCCGAAGTCCACGCGCCATGGCGGTAATATCGTGAGGTATAGCCATGATGAAATTAATAACTAGATAGTGCATTCACTGTTCGCCGTGGCCGGGTCCATCATAGGGAGGTCGATGGTGACCAGTCCAATAAACGCACAACATCTGACGTCTTCAATGCTATACTTACGCTTCATCCAACCACCGTACGAGGCTTCTATTATTCATCCACGCTCATATCCAATGATGCCCTCGTAAGCATCAAATTTCCCGGAGAAAAGTAAAGATCTGTCGAGCTTTAAACGAGAATGTTCTCGAGCTCATCCAGCGTGGGATATTCGTGGACAGTGCCTCGAAAGTGTAACGTTGAGAGATCATCCCAATCCTCTCTCGGCCTATTATCCATAATTCCATCCAATAAGGGACGCAGATAATCGCGAACCTCGACGGCTGTAGGTCTATCTGATGGATCGTGATTCCAACACTCGACCATTAGTTGCCAGATCACATCCGAAAGTCCCCATTCACACCACGCTGTATGAGAGCGATGAGGGCACGATGGACGTTCTCCCCTTACGATTTTCAGCATGACGGTAAAGTCCAGCGGAATATTGACAAATGGATAGTGTCCTGTAAAAATCTGTTCATGAGTTCTATTTGTCAGTTCACATTTAGATCTACTCAGAGAAAGGAACTAGCCTCGTAGCAAACACACGCGAATGCAAAAATGTCGCTGGCTTCGTTTCTGGTCACACCCTGGTCGTCTTCGCAATCAATCAGCTCTGGAGCTTGCCATCTCACCGTACCGCCTTTAGGACCAGTACTGGGTAGGGTGGTCCATCGTAGAGCATCTGGTACCGCTACCACGGACAGACCAAAATCGGCCAAACAAGCTCTGCCAGAGTTCGTGACAAGTATATTTGCCTAACGCGGATAGATGAGTCCATTAATTTTGCTGAGACAATGATATGATCTTATAGAACTTACCCCTTTCAAATCCCCATGTACCATATTCTTGCCGTGCAAATAAACCAGGCCTTCAATGATCTCCATTATCTGCACATGTACACGTCAATACACGAATGGAGTTGCATTTATTCAGAAAATTTTATTTTACCAGTAGCAAACGGTTTACACTAGGGTTTTGCACCAAATAATTGTTGATATTCCCGTTGTCCATCCACGGAGAGACGAGCGAAACTTCTTTATGCTTGTCTTCCAGGTGATACAAGCCATAAAACGGGAGAATGTTTGGATGCGACAACTGACTCCAAAGAATAGCTTCCATGGAGAATGCCTGCCGCATGAGGCATAAGTAAGTCAGTTGCACTAGTATTTGAAAGACGAAGGCACCGTCAACAGCTTTTGTACGTCCGAATTCTGATACAATCTGACAACCTTGAGGCAAACACATTGATTCTTAAACCACCCTTTCCATATTTCCCCGAAATGTCCCCCTGCGATAGGATATGTACCCGCACGCTTGACATTCTTCAGCGTCAAGCATTCGGGGTAAAGAGACGATTGCTTGCATAAACGAATTAAAGCCTTAGTAAGTTGCGCCCTAAATCTTTCATCGAGATTTGGGGAGTCAAGCAGCTGTACACGTTAGCCTGTCGTGAGCCGAGGATTCCATGATGAAAAATCACGCTCACAGATTGAAATAAATTTAATGATAGCTGCGCTTTTCTTTCGCGATGGTTAAGGAGCCTTTTGTATTGAGCGCGGTCTTGAAAGATGCGGGAAACTCGTTCACATATTTTTAATGTGTATTCAGAATTATTCCAGAGTTGCGGGTAGTTTGCAGTTAGGTCTTCAGCTTCAGGAGCGAAGCTGGAAGACGCGATGCTGGCATGCGTCTGTAACGTGCTGAATTACCATTTCAAATTACTTAAGGCTAGCTTCAGCATAGAATTTAATACACCCACATTTTGCCAGATGTCGCTATTATCCCATAATCATCAATGTCGATGTGCGCTGATGTTGGTGATAGCTAATACAACAATTCAATTCATATTCGCTCTAAAGAATTAGTATCTCTTACATTGCATTCAGGAGTCCCAACATGAGTATCATGAACACTGTATTCAAGTTCCCGCATTAGCCACTCCGTAATCCTCTTCCGTTCAAATTGGATCCCTTGTTCAGAGGGAGAAGGGATCTCATAGTCATGTCCCTGCTCCGTGATAAATGCATCGGATGGCTTAGTCTCCTCAGGTACGAAGTCAGTAACGGCTTTTAGCACTTCTTGCACCTGGAATATGTTCGGCCTTTCGTTTGGATTTATGCTCCAGCATCGAGAAATCAGAGACCACATCTCTTCTGCTAAGGTGGCATGACCTATAATTTGAGGCAAGGATGGTCTCTTGCCAGAAAGAACTGCGTGCATGACCTTGAGCGGAGCTTTCTGATCTGAAAAAGGAGGTTTGCCGGTGTAGATCTACGAAACGCTGGTCAATTATATGTCAAGGTGAATGATGGATGAAATTGTGAAGGCATACTTCATACATAGTACAAGCCAGGGAATAAATATCACTTGTAAGCTCAGACGGTTGCTCATGAAATCGATCGGGATCCAGGAGTTCTGGAGCAAGCCAATAAACAGAAGTCTTAGAGAGGTCTCTTGTTTCCAGCCCTTTGGTTTCCATGATAGAGGACAGGCCAAAATCAGTCAAGCAACAGACGAGATCTTCTTTAACAAGGACGTTGGTCTGCACGAGAAAAGTGAGTACGAGTATCATATATTTTCGATAGCGAGTGCACGCACCCCTTTGATATCCTTGTGCGCAATGGGTGGATCTAGAGCATGTAGATATGTCAGGCCCTCAACCATCTCACTTATCTAGAAAAGCATGTGAGATCGACAGACCACGCATAGTACTGAAGCGAAAAACAAACTGATTTCAGCCTATTGTGCTCAGAATGCCGTTCTAGATAATTTATAATGTTCCCGTTGTACATCCAAGGAGAAATTAGAGAGAAGCGAGGTGAGACCACTTGTTCACTTGCGCCCAGGAAGGGAAGCACATTAGGATGTTTTAACCGCCTCCATATTTGAGCTTCGCGAGCAAACTCCTAAACCAGGATGAGCAAAGACGTATCAGCTGCTTTATAAATTAATATTCGGGCGTACATGAGGCCAGTGCTCTTTCGTGCCGGCTTCACTTGGAGGAGGAAATGTGCGTATAACTTTGACGCAAACAGTCTTGCTCCTCATTCGACCCATATATATGTCCTATACAAAGGGCGTGGTCACGACATCATGAAAATAATAGGTGATGGGGGAAAGCACTCACTGCAATTTCACCGCCGTGCAGAGGATAGTTCTCTAAACGCTCAACATCATCTAAACGTATCGAGGGAGGATGGATGGCTTTTGACGCTAGCTTCTGCAAAAGTTCGAACGCCTTTCGTTTTGCGTCATCGACAAGCGTATCGTTGTCCAATTCCTGTACTTGATGGTGAGTTGACCCATTCCATTGTCCTAACGCTGATTGGACGCGACTTACAATTTGGATTAGCTGCGAAAAGCAACTTAGGAAACCTTCATCCGTGCTCTCGGGTAAAATGTCTTCTTCGGAGTGATCAGAAGTGAGAATGTTGCGAACTGCCAGTGATGTCGAAGGGCCTGGGATGTTCGAATTTGAAGAAGAGAGTATTTTCGCGCCTTCTGGGGTACTTAAAACGAAATATTCCACTTCTTTCACTTCTGTGCTGCATTCAATGCTGTACCCTTTATTCAACAACGTGTTGATGCCATGGAGAAGTCTCGGCGATGTCCTGAACAACGCTGCAGCATCTGTTATTGCATTCTCGAGGTCATCCTTAGTATATGAGGACTCCCAATGCCTGTGGCTATTGTATTTCAATACTCGCTTGCTTTTCCTAGCAAAGCATAACCTACCGCTCTGGACCGATCCAAATGTGATCGTGAACTAGTCGAAGGATCTGCTTGAGTTTGCCGGGCTCATCGCTGTAGGCGTGTTTGATATCCTCCAGATAGCGCAAAGCGGCATTCTGCGTATGCCCCCATTCAGAGTCTAGCGGCATATCAGTCGACATCAGGGAGTTGAAGTTGACACTGGAATGAAGTCAAAAGAAGAATCGTCACGATGATGAGGACATACTTATATCAACTGCTGGGCGCCTACTAGTATCATAGTCGGCGCCTATTATCTGTACAAGTTCCTGTCAAATCAGATGAATTTTGAACATGCTGAGCTTTGACAAGATGATTTCCACGATGCGCGCTTCACGAGGCTTCACGCACACGCGTCACGCCAAACAACCACAAGCTTCAACTTTGGCATAGCATGGGCTCCAAAACATGTCCTCGAAGCCTCACTCATGATACTGTTATTTGTTGCTTCGGCATACTCGATAATCATGTCAACGAGGCGTGACGTGATACATAGAACATGCCTAAGTCGCATCAAGTATATCTATCTATCCAAGGAGCGTTGAAGGATATCCCAATAAATTACATTGGGGCTGCTCCACCCATGCAGAGCTCGAGAGTGGCACATCGATATGCCTCAATGGAGTCTTATTCGATGTGGTAACCAGGCCCCATTGTCCTGAAACTCGCAAGGCCTGGGTCGTGTTCAAATATCCACGTGCAGACAAAAATGCGGGCGACGGGTTAGGGTTGAATGTCCGCGCGAAGGATGACCACATGTCAACGCTTATCTGAGAGAGTACGAGGTCGTTCCAGTCACGGAAGGGGATAGAACTTTGCCCAAGAGTTCCAAACATATAAGTAAGTTCTCCTGAGTGGCAGCTACGTCTCGCTATTAAGCATGGATTATGTCTGGACAGGGCGACAACATACCGGAAGTAAGGTAAGCTGGGATCCCCATTGGGGAATTCGGCGGTGGCAGGAGGATCACACATCCCGGGAACGGGTTCGTATCCTCCATAGCTTCGGTCGAACTGGTACGCATAGACTGAAGGGAATACTTTATGTTTCGCGGCAGCTATGACAGTTGCTTGATCAACACATCTAACAGGCTGTGAGTGAACGTTTATCTTCGTGTGATTGAACTCACAGGAATTCGCCATCTGTGCCCACACGGCTCGTCATATTGAAGAGATTCAAAGTATTATTAGGTCCAGTAGGCATAGGGAACAACTCAGAACTGAGAACCAAGTCCGTGACATTGCTACTCACGCTGTATGAAACGTCAGTACTCACATAAACTAGCGAGGAAAAATTCGAAGACTGACCCAGCTCCAGTGAGTGCTTGAGTTGCCGTTGTTGTGGTTTTCGGAAAGGAACCAATGAAATCGGTACCGTCATCTCGCATCCAGCCAAACATGACATGAGCATTCGCTGCAGGGCCCAAGCCATCAACCTTCAGCTCGTTGGTCGTGATGTACTTGCCATCGACCACGATATATCTGAAAAAGTGTAATCAAGCAACCCTAAGAAGTATTCAATTGAAGCAGGTATATACCTAGGTGCAGTGGGCGCGCTGAGAAGAGTTTGAGCGGGCAGGCTGCGGAGGCAGGCCAGCACGTCTGTATTGTTTGCGCAGCCGACGGATGAGATCAGCGGCTGCGCGAATGTCGCAAACTGCTGCTGGATTGTCAAGTATTGGGAGTAAGTGCTTGCATAGCCAAAGCCTCCCAAGTTGCTCTGTGCGATCGCGCCTTGGAAGAGACCGAACGCCGGCTTGGCTGCAAGCAGGGCACGAACAGAACCTGCTCCAGCAGACTGACCAAATATAGTGACACGCGACGGGTCGCCGCCAAAGTCAGCGATATGTTCCTGCACCCATTGAAGAGCTGTGATCTACCAAGAAAAATATGAAACCTTTTTACGACAAATGAAATTTATGAAGCCCACGAACTTGATCAGCAATCCCGAAGTTCCCGTTTGTAATGCCGTCTTCCAATGCAAGGAACCCGAGCGTGCCGAGCCTGCAGGGGTTAATAAAGTTAGACTTAATGGAAATAGCACGGGGAAACTTACCGATAGTTAATACTGACAACAACGACGTCGCTTCGGCTAGCTAAGTTGCCTCCATCAAAGACACCATCGCTTCCCTCGCCACCCGTGAACCCACCGCCATGAATCCAAAACATAACAGGCTTTAGGCTCCTGGACTGGGCAGCATTTTGGGGAAGGAAAGGGGTATAGACATTCAGAAATAGACAATTTTCGCTGCCAGTCCCAGCTTGAGAGCAAGTCGATCCGTATGCCAATGCCGATATAGTTCCTTCTCCACTGAACACCTCGGAGTATGTAAACCGTTCGAAAGGATCGGCGTATGGAATGCCGATGAACCGGAATGATAGGCGATCCCGTGTACTAGGCAAAATAATCAATACAATGCGGATATTCATGAAAAACGGCAGCATACCCAAGAACAGTCAGCTTCTTCGAATTCACCTGCACTTGGAAGTTCGTGCTCTTATCCGTCATAGTGTTTGGTCGGTACGGGGCGCTTTGTGAACAGAGAATCTGAAGACGGCTGTCGCAGCGGACATTCTGAACTCCTCCACGCAAAGAGATCGCCGAGCACTGCGATGACGAAGCGGAAGGAGAAGCAACCCAAAATTGCTGCTGCGGTACATTCGTTTCAAGAGCGAGATACTCGAGCAAGGAAGCCATGTCAGAACGGAAGAACTTTCCATTGGTAGGGAGAAGTGATTCATTTATTTGCTTGCATGACGCGACAGCCTGGGCATTGGTGCTAGGCTTGCTTATGAGGATTGTGCTGTTATGGTCGGGAGCGGTGTGCCCTGTCAATTCATCAGTATCTCCTAAGAAAGTTTGTGAAGAAATACATACAATTAAGGTCATTTTGGAACAGGAAAGTGAGGTCAGACCCAACACTGCTGGAAGAAGGCGCTGAGGTAGCTTCGCGAACGCACAAAGCAACCAGCAGAGCTACGGCCGGAAACATTATGTGTTTTTCCGAAAATATGCTTCAGCTTCGAACATGGTTTATATGTGGCCATGGTGGCATTCGTATTTTTGTCGCGGAAGATCTTCACCATGTGGTCAAACTTCGGAAGGAGGACACCTGACCAAGCACATGCATATATAGTTACACCTTCGATGTCGAAGGTGTCCAGTGAGCACAGGGAGTGCGGGTTTTGATGGCACTAGTGAGGAGTTACATTATATGTTTATGCTCAGATTTCAAATACGTCCGAGTCGAAGGATTTCGAACTCACTACGAGATTGGCCAAACAGTCCCGGTGTTAGTCATGAAGCACCATTTCAGTGGTTGAGTAACTGAGAACTGTAGCTTGTGATCAAAACGCGCTGGCACATGCGGGGGTCGAACTTCTGGAGGGAGTAAACCAAGGACATTGTGAGGATGCCGATCTGGCTAGCATATTGTTCGGAACGTACGAGGCAGAAGCCAAGAACAACTCCAGCTTCCTTAAAACTTCAGAAACAACCCGCATCGCATGACTAGAAAGACTTATGAGTCTGAGGTAAGGATGGGATATGGAATGCTTCGGCGTTCCGTGTTCATGGGCCATAAGGCCAACGGTGAGCAACTCCTTCCCATCTCTTCACGCGTTACGACATTTCCGCATAGATCATTATGTTCGAAATCTCCTGTAAAGTATAGGTCACCGCAGAAAACGCAAAAGGCTGAGAGGCCCTCCATGTCCTCATCGGCAAAGGTATCGGGGTGCATCCTGACATTACGTGCTACCTGGAATTTTAGCAATTACAGCGGACTTTTGAATAGATCAATGCTTAGAGATGACGTGCTACGTGAATGCAACTGCTAGAACACGCTAATGAATCGATATATATTATCAGGTGACGGTTTTCAACGCAAAGTTTAATTTACTCAGTCTGAGATATCGATTACTTTTCCTCCTCGAAAAGTTGAGCAAGTTGAGGTGCTGCCGCTTTGTAGTTGAGGACCTTCTCATCATCGACGTCGTTGGGATTGATGAAGAATACCGCAGTGGGATCTACGAGAAATATGCGTACTTGATTGAGAGAAGTGAAAGCCAGCTCAGGGACACAGAAAGGCGAGGGTATTTGCCTGTGTCTGTGAACAAGCCCAAAATTCAATATGTATGCATATACTCCACATTCAGAAGCAGCACCTACACTTTCGTGACTGTCAACAGCGCCTTTTCCCGCTCGCGGTCAATAAAGCGATCCATGACATGCGGGCACATTTTCGGGGCAGACAAATATAAATTAAAGAATGAATAGTAATCGCCCGTCACGTCGCCCGTCACTGGGGCCCGCTTTACTGTCAGCGCATAGTGGACTACTGCGTGCGCCTTCTGCCTTTCCGTTAGTTATTGTACAGCGGGATTTAATTCTGTAAAAGAACAACACTTATGAAGCGGCAAGCCCAGAAACACGAAAGGAAACACGCACCACTCCACTTCCGGCCAAATAGGAGCAGGAGAATCTGGTACGCAGTGAATTCATCAGCGTTGCCAGGAGCTCTGAAACTGTATGGCGTCTTCAGCGTAGCTTGGTACTGGTTATACTCCGCCATTTCGTTCTAGTATAATGATCATACATAAATCAAGCGAACCCCGTGCGCAAAAGAGGGGAGTAACAGGAGACTCACGCACTCCAACGCCATCCGTGCAAGAATCTCGTAAAAATGCACTGTGAACTCATTCTTGATTCGTTGTACCTATGGTGAAAGGGTAGGGAAGAAAAACTCCCGACGTCAGATACCTTGTACTGGGATGAAGAAGACTTACTGCGAGATCTTGTTCCAAGCCTTTTAATTGGCTATATATCCAGCTACAGTGAAGCGGGGGAAGATGACTGACGCCTGTTAGACGTAGAAAATATCCGTCGATGTCCCGACGATAGTGTGCCGATCTTGCGAATACCGCTCTTGCGAGGTATAATTTCAGCTAACGTGTCCATAAGCCATATCAGTGTCTATGAATGGGGTGCCTGGGAGTCATCCTCATACGACGACACCTATCGTGATGTCGACGCATTAGCTCTATTCCCGAGCAACTGCATAATCCAGTAATTTGTGTTATCCTGCTGTTCAGGTTCATATTCACCCTGAATAGCTGCCCTGTGCGACTGCGGATGGCCTGGTTGTCAAAGCCATTCACTTGCGATGTCGCAGGTGCAGTTTTGAGGGCAGGTATTTTCGCTATTTTCATCTATTGTAATAGTACTTTCCGTACTGGCAGCACAAGAGGCAATTGAGAAAGCGGTGATTTGAATAAATAGAAGAAGAAAACGCACGTTTTATACTTCAGCTTGTTCAAACTTGACAATGGCTTGAGGGATAAACTACATCATATAAGAGTGAGCGAAGCTAGGGAACGACGACAGATAAAGGACACGGAACCTTTTGAGTTGTACCAGAGTCAACTCCGTCGTCCACAGCATATGTGCATCAAAACGCCATTAATTACCCCACTCATTTCAGCTTGTCCTTCGGTTCTGTTGGAGCCGTCCATCTGACCAAGGCATCGTGCAACCCATTTCTCTACAAAATCAGCGGTCATATGAACATCCCATGTGGACGATAGCAGGCGACGAGTACGCACCTAAGCTGCGGGGGCGATAAATCGGAGGACATAGTGAGAGCGCTTTCGATAGCTGAGAAGTTACAGAGATAAAACGATTATTATCTTGTAAGCCGCGCAGTATGTGAGCTACTGAGTAGGAAGGAGCTGGTGGCGGGGGGACAAAGAAGCCTAGATTGTGGATTTTCGTGCCACGGATTACGTCCTGGATCTGTCGAAGTAACAAACCGCCGGTATAGTGGCGTGTACGGCGCTGTTATGGTATGCACATAATATAAATATATTTC
>JASFDD010000682.1:558-10985 GCA_036937055.1 Nidula microcarpa | reverse complement strand
ATTTCAGCCTCTTAATTGCAGTCTTATGGAAAAGATTAGGACAGCCGTGCGTCTGTGCCAAGTCTATAATGTCTGTGAGTCTGTGCACAGTCTATAATGTCTGTGCAAAATTGCACAGACGTTGCACGGACTACGCACGGATGCCACGGCATTTTCTCATTGCCCCATAGACATGTGTTGGGTGATGAAAGACTTCAGTTCCGACGATGCTTCTGCTTGGTCCTCACGGTGATGTCAAGCAAAGCCTAATGTATGATTGGAAGTTTGATGGTCCCACGTTGACGCATCAACAACTCCCGCTCTTTGACGAGTTGAGACGACCTCTGCTTTAGGTTTGATGATCCTATCTCTGAACAGTGTTGAAAATTTGCTCATGATTACGGACACGGGGCTAGGATCCAGGATAACCTATATATTCATTGCATTCCTGAATCCGGAGTCCCTCAAATGTAGGTTGTTTTTTGCACGAGGTCATTCGCGCTCGTGAAACCTAGATTCAAGATTCAACCGGGCAGCCATACAATGCGAAAGGTCTCAGACAGTGTTTCTCTTTCGACTTCTGAGACGATCTCAGGTTCGCGCATAGCCAAGATCGTCTTATTCCTATAACTCAAGCAACTATTGTTCTCCAGTATCTTGTCACTTGTCCTTCATAGACGCGGTCGCATTCCACTCTAGCATCACTCACGACGCCCGAATCCTACGTGAACAACGCCCTCCCCCTGCCTGATGCCAGCGGAGAAGCCTTTGGAGCATTGGTTACCCATCCGAGTCCCAGTCTGGACGCTACCTCAAGATCAGGGACTGTCCCAGCCTCATATCGCCGCATCCAACAGCCTAGATCGATCCCCCCACAAAAGCTTGCTCATCTTGTGCGCCAAAATTTTCATCATCTTTGGTTTCTGGATCTGGCAAGGCGGCTGAAGGCATTTTATTTGTGACAAAAGTCCGGTCCCGGTTGTCTGCGGAGAGGTGCACGAGGCGCTGGACTTCAAAGACATTCATGAGCCTGGCCTTGAGGGGACGCAACCCGAAGAGAAAAAGCACGCTACCAGAGAGATTGCTCTCGCGTTCAATGAACCTTAAGTTGAGCCTCGGATCACTCTCGCGGATACTACAGCAACCGCCACCTCCGCCAATACCGACCTTCTCACTCTCACCAACAGCCTTCCTTTCAAAATCGCAATCCGCCCCAGCCACAGCGATCCCCTCTTCTCCCTGACCCCTGAACGCTACTTCCTCGGGTACCATGAGCCGCCCGTGCCCTCTGTAAGGTACGGACTCACTTCCCGGACACCGATATTCTAAGAATAGATTCCATACTCTGCGACCCTGAGTCGCATTGTACTTGCTTTACATTACCTTTCCTGTACATATGCATTTCGCAGACTCCAATCCACCTTCATGCATTGTGTGCTTTCTTCATTCATGTTTCTGATTATCATGTTATTTTGAAACCCAAGAGATTCTGCAGTAAGCGGTTTATTAATCATTTAGCTAATAATAGGCCTTTAGAATAGTATATAAGTAGTCTAGTTTGTACAGTAGTTCCTCAGTCTTCTTGAATCAAGTACTTTGAACACACAGCTCTCACTCACTTCTAAATACTCTCTTAAAGCTCTCTCATGTTTGCCCCTTTTTATTGCTCTCTCATGCTCTCAAAACTTGGCAATGTCACACCCTCCCACTCCCTGTTCCAGTTTATTCTTCAGCATTACTGTGAGATTCGCTGCTACAGGTGCTTTTCTGGTTGGAGGTTGGGAAGGTGGACATGCTCCTGTGGCATTTTGGTGGGTTTTTTTCCTCTGCCTTCTTGTCCTTCCACTGATTTAATTTTATCTTCCCTTCCTCCTGTTCTTATTTCTGCTCTGTGGTTTCCCTGGCACTCACTAATACCCTTACCTTTAACTTCAATGCATAGAATCTCTCAGGCAATGGTTCCACATGCTCAGTTTCAAGTGCTTTCCCCCAATCTTCCCTTGCTAGTGGCTAGCTATTATATTTATGTTGGGTTTCTGAAGGCATGCAAAGTACCCATAGACAGAATTTATATGGAGTGGTCCTGGGAATGGATCGGTCTCACAAAACATGTGTTCAGTAAAGAAATACCAAAAGCAAATTAAAGAGAGTAGGCTTGTAATAGACCCAGAGACCTGTGTGTAGCTTCATTAATTGCATTCAAACTGGAGCATAGGCTGACCTTCTTTCCTGCTGTCTATGTGATAATGAGGAAGGCAGAATTGTGGCAGATGGTTTTTGATGCTGAAGAAGTTATGTAGAAGATGCGTGAAGGAGATCATTGCGCAGACCATTCATTCATATCCAGCTGTAATGTTGGCCACGGAATTTACATATAGTCACTTCTTCGGAGGGCTCGTTTATAGAACTGCAATCTCTGAGTGTTAAAATGTGAAGGAATTATATCCAAACAAGAGACTTTCACTGAACATATGTATTTCTATGTCGGAAATGGCCAATATTTTCGATCTTTTGTTACGATGAGCTCTAATATAGAAATATTTGGGTCTCATGCAATGCATTGGACACGGTAATTTGAGAGTTTGGACGTCAACATACCTCATAAATGATTGCTGGTACTTCCACACTATTTCCTTCCTTCTTCTTCTCAAATAGCGCAAAACGTCAAGGTTGATCCTAGGAGTATCAGAATCAGAAGACCGAAAAGAATTTTCCTCAGGATTTACTATTTTCCCTTCGTTCAAGATTTGCCACAGCGCTCGTTCTTTCCATGTGAGCTTCGCAATGAAGGCCTTGGCGATCTAACTCTGAACGAGGCAAGAAATATAGTATACCGATCGAAGCCGATCCCCACGCTCCCCAGACCTCGCACCATCCTCGTGATTTTGTGACTGTATGGATTCGCCTGAATATTTAAGTAACCCTGAATGCCCCCGAAGGACTCGAGACTTGATCGGCGCCTCGAAGCTTGATCACAGTGCACGCTGCTCAGCGCTGAATAAGTGACTCAAGCTTTGGCTTTGTTGTACTGGGTCCTCGTTGACACTTCGAGCAAGACACATCGATCATCCATCAAATCTCTCCTGTCTCTGACGCCGCAAGATCCATTGTTCCGGCTAAAGCTACTGTCCCCGGCGGCTGTTTTCATCTATCCATACCTTTCTGATTTTGTATGATATCAAAAAGGCACGAAAGTAAAGTGGGGAATGGAACATTTATATTGAAGTTTTGACATGCGCGGAGATTTTCTACTGGGGCATGAATTCGTTTTTCATGGACCAAATTATTGCTTCGCTTGGATCCGGCGGGATCCAGCTGCACCTGGTTCCTCGCGGTTATGGCCCCATAGGTCACATTTCCATTGGCGGAAAAACCTGAAGATCAGGGTGGGATTAGTGATCAGATCTGCAGAGGTATTAGCTTTCGCCCTTATCATTCTGCCTTGATTGCTTGAAACTTCGCTGCTTGAAGCTTGAATTCACTTCTCCAATAATACTTTAGAAACAAAAGATCTCGGGCTAGGAGAGGGGTTCAAGGGCCAAGATAAGAATCTACCGGGCAGTGGTAGACTCATCAGTAATGAAACTAAATTCTTGTCACTTCTCGAAGGTGTACACTTGCGTGGCAAATCGCTACTCTCGATCTTTGTGGACTCCGTATAAGCCTATATACTTTCGGTTACTGCAAGAGCTTACTGCCGGAAAACACGCTCCACGCCAGCTCCACGCGACCAAGCGTACCAAGTCATGCCATCGATCAAAGCCAAGCAAAACCTCCTAGCTCCCTGCTGTCTCGATCGAGCGATTAGCAGGACTTCTTGGCTGTTATTTTGTTGTTTGCTTCTTTATTCCGGGAAGAAAACTACAAGTTGAAATATCTTCCTAAGTCAGCTTGATCTGAAGCGCGCGAACCGCGGTGCCAGAAAACACTAGACAAATTTTTGTACTGAGAGAAATCCCTCTGATATTATATATTTTACGAAATTGCAGCAGAATACCAGGGATCAGATCGTTCGTCACGATCGCCCTGTTGCATCTAGATTAATGCTGGCATAATTTCAAAAAGAGCAACGGTATGTATACTGGCTGATAGATCGGAACGCAGTTGGAGCCTTTAGACGGATGCACAGATATCTGGACTCCAAATAGTAACATCAGGCGCTCTCTCCTCCCCCATTCCTTTCTATTCGCATCCAACTCTCTTCCCTCAACGATCATGTCGAGTCAGACCACGAAAGACAACACCATGGGGGCGCTGCAGATTGGCTCCCTCTTCGCCGTCTTCCTCTTCGGAATTGTCACGCTGCAGTGTCACGTTTATTTTCGACGGTTCTCGGATGATAGGATGATGTTCAAGCTTCTCGTGGGGGCTGTTTGGTAAGTACTGCCTGCTCTTCATTGAATAGAAGGAATAAGTCACAAACACAATGACAAATCTGATTTTTTAGGGCTCTCGAACTAGGGCACACGGTAGCCGTCTCGAATGAGGTTTATCGTACGACGATATTTGGGCTGCAAAATTTATCTGGGTTCCCTGGGTTTGGAGCGGCTGTTATTCTCGGGGCGATCATAACCACATGTATTCAAGTACGCTTCACACTTTTATGTCGTTCTCGCTTTCTCACTGTCCCTATCTGCAGGGATTCTTCGCCATCCGAGCTTGGAAAGTTCTTCCTTCTCCCTATCGCTATATTGGGCCAATATGCATTGTCCTTTCGCTGGTGCGCTGCGGGACGAGCTTCTACGTTGGTTCCAAGATTATCTATGTCGAATCGTTCGTGGTGTTCAGGTCAGATTGGACCACTCTGGTGTCATTTTTACTAGCCATGGGAGCTGCCATTGACATTGCGATCGCCGCGGCGATGTTGTATTTCCTGATTCAAAGACGTGAGAGTGCGTTGAGCAGGTGCATTTTCATTTTATATCTTTTATGACTCGGGTGCTACGTTCATGCTGATTTAATAGAGTGGCAAGGCTCATTGATCGACTTGTTGCTTATACAATACGTAAGTTCATTTTTATCATCCTAATCAGCCTTCTTAATTTGCTCTCTTGACTTCTTCCAGGAACTGGGCTAGTCACCAGGTACTTGACGTCTCGCCATTTCTCTTATATCACTTTCATTAACTCTTCCTAAAGTCTTGCGGCGGTTGCGGTTCTTATCTGTGTATGTATTTTACATTACCCCAATAACTTCTTGAACCGCAATGCTGACTGACGTATGTCTAGTTTCAAGTCATGCCCTACAATTGTGAGCGATTTTATCCTATTGATCGATAGTTCAATGATTAAAAGCTCCTTTGTCACGCCAGTGGTTTGGCTATGTCTATACAGCTTCCTCGCAAAACGTATGTTTCTATCCTTTCATTCACGAAGTTCCTCCATCTTCATGTATGACCAACATAAAAATTCTAGTCTATTCGAATACGTTTCTCTCCGCGTAAGTCCACAGGGCACAGAAGATTATTCATACTTTCATCTCAACCTGAAATCTAGTTTGAACGGACGCGAAGATCTACGCAATTCTGTCATCGACTCAGGTTCAGAGCCCGCTCACGTCACAAAGAACAAGAATCCGATGAGGAGAGGAGCATCAGTTCTCGACTCGACGAGACTGCAAACGGTGCGTTGCGAAAGTTACTAAAAGTCTTTGTTTAATATCTAACAATTTTTGGGTTTGCTTCTTCAGTACGGCCAAGCAATATCCATAGAGATGAATACGACCTCGGAAGTAGCTGTGGATGGAATATATTTCCCGGTGTGTTTCCTTTCGCTTCTATATCGCCTTTCGGGTCCTGCAAATCCCGACCCACTCATAATACAAACAAGTACTAACGCCCATTTTCGAATAGGAGGGCATGGACAAAGCTAATCTTGAATCCCCGCAGAGCTCCACTGGCAAAAATTATCCTGCGCTAGGAGACCGAGTCGTGTAGCACTTGTATTTTTGGTTCTTTCCCTCTTGTAAAATGGAAAAAGTATCCTCAACCGCGGGATAATTCTATTTGGAAACCCCGGTACACATGGGAAACCCCATTGTCTATTGGGAAACCCACGTACTGATGTTGAGACCTGGCCAGTCCTCCGGAAGCTCGGAGCATCACGTGGTATTTAATTTCGAGCGCGTCTAAGTATTATATGCACGTCGCAGACGTGTCTACAAGCAATCTACGAGTACTGTGTAGTTGTAATAGTTAAATATCATGTACATTCTATATTAACATCAGAATCTATACTCCAGTGAATATATACTAGTAGTTGACATACTCAATTATAAAGATCTCCTGGTACTATGGCTAACTAGGGGTTTGAATTGTGACCGGTGCTTGAATTAGTCGAATAACTCTAGCCACAACCATTCTCTGGGCTCAACGTTTTTTATTTAGGTCAAGATTGACTTACTCTTGAGTGCTGCCAAGTTTTTTTATGACATTTCATCCAAGAGCGCTTTGAAAAATACAAGATTGTTTTTCATAATATTAAATGGCTTAGTGTAATAGCATCAAAAGCGAGATCTAATCCGATCCTCCTGTGTGATTTCCTCAACAAAGGAACATTGAGTAGCTTGGTACATATGGAATCGGACCCTCAATTTTATTTGTGAAGGATGAAGAGCTTGGAGAATAACGAAGAAATGAAATGAACAACAGGGTTCTCAGCATGATGTGGCTGTACCTGGTTGAAACAAGGTTTGAAATCTGCAATGACGAGAACACAGCACAGTCGAGGGTGCTGTCTAGCGACTCCGATAACGGTGAATGCCAACATACATCATGCTGTTATGTATTCTCCTCTTAGATAGTTCTTCAAATGGATTTATTGTGTATTTGTGCTCAAAACGACGAAACGGCGTGGGCAATCAGTTTTGTGCTCAACTTGCGCTTGTAATGCAATAGTGCCGCTCTGCCGACATTCGAAGTGCCAAAACCCATCGTGACGACGCCGTGACAATTGATTCAAATGCTCTAAATTCATGACTCCAAGAAACGGAAATGTTTGTACACTCGTTCGTCGCACTTTATCCATGAAATAAATTATATTCGTGTAGATTAGAAGGTAAAACATATGTCTAGCAAATATCTAAGGGAAGGAGGATGGGAACATTATTTAATTTTCGAAATGGTCAAAATAATTCAAACACCTAGTTAACCATAGCAGTTTTGGCTGAGAAAATTGTCCTGCGCAAGTGATCGCCAACCACAGCCAGCGCCACCGACTTTCAAAGAACCCCCACTTTCATTTTGTGCAAGGGTTTCAGCTGAAACCCCCGAAAGTGGGTTTCCAAATGTAATTACTGTAGTCGGATCCCTAACGAGTCAGTCTGGGAAACGAGTCAACAGAATTCTAGCACATCTTCCTGCAACTCTATTCACGTGAAATTTTGCACAAGCAGTCTGCAATATCTCATAAGCATCCAATTAAATTTTTATATCATTCTGCTTGGTATAAGCAATTAAATGGTATAATGTGAAATAATGGGTCCAGCAGAAACTTGAATTTGGTTGTGTTATGCTTATTTCACAACTACATTTCTTTCCCTCTCTACAACCACAAAAGTGTTCTTCATGAAATAACTTGTAACTTACTGATATGAAGATGGCAAATTAATGTTCCAAGTTTCAAATGAGGATGTTTACTTCTCAATGTTTCCACATGAATACATTCTGTAGGCTACTTTTTGGATGGACACAATGATCTCCTCTGTTGAGCACAATAGTGTTACCTCCCCCATGTCCTCTGCCTACAAAAACATAACTCACATACATACTTTGAATGCAATACAAGACTCATAAAACAAATTTCTAGATTTTTAATGGTCTATTTCCCTCAGCAAGACAGATTATACCAAAGTGTACCAAAAGCATGGAAGAGAAGCATAGAATGGCCCTGCAGGTAGCAAATACTACTTGAAAAATGAAAGAATATTCTACACCTTTCTTCTATGTTGTAAAAATTGTTTCACAAACTTTTGTGCAATTTGCATCAATATCTGTTGCTCTATGCTATGACAATTCAAAGTGTATGTAGAAGTCAATCCCCAGAGATGGTTGTTACTGAAGTTATATTTAGTTCTATCAACCATCAGGTTACTAAGCAGAAGACTGGTGTCCAGGATCTAACCACAATAATGGAAAAATCCAGCAACAGCTGGAAAGGTGGCTTGTTTCCTGTCTGTTGCCCTGGTTTGGCTCAGCTTCAAGTCCCTTTCATAGAATATTCATGCATACCCCATCTCCTGCTAAATTTTTATAAACTACATACATTTATGCAGAATATGTTTTCCTACAAGTAGATACTCTTTCATGTTGTTGGAATGTTTTTAAGCTTAACTATGTGTGATTTACCCTTAAGTAACTTGTTTCCCATCTAGGCACAGTATCCTCAACTTCATGGATTGTCCCATTGCTATCTGCACTTGCATACACTGCATTTGACACCATTCCTCTGTGATACATTGCTCATGGGGGAATAAGTTACTGGTGTATAGCTTGCTTACCTATCCTTCTCTGCTATTTATTGATGTACATGAGTTTATGTAGAACTAGTTGTGCCAGTGCTTCACATGGCAATTACAGCTGTTTTAGGAAGTTAAGGCGCAGGCTAGATTTTCTTCCAAAATAGGCTGCATTGCTTAGAACTGTTGTAGAATGCTCAACTCTCCATGTATTGATGAAAATTTATATCATTTTTAATCATATTGCTTAGTGCTAGGGGATGATGAAAAGATCATAGCAGAATTCTAAGTACTTGATAAGATACACACAAAAAAATTTTCTTTCATTGGCAGAACCTTTCTATATTTCATAAGGGCTCATTGAAACTACCTAATTTACATCTAGAGGATGGTGTTTTTGTTGTAATTTAATTCAAAAACATGAGCCAAAATGTAACAAAATGCTGAATCTCCATAACTTCAAACAAGAACCACAATGGAAATAGTGCAATTGCCCTGCATGCTGTAAAGAATTTCTAGAAGATAGCTAGGGATGGCAGTAAAATGACAGTATAATTTTTGTCCAGATAAATGGGCCAGGAGTGTGCAAATTTCACCTCTTGCACTGCCCATGCAACAAGAGTGCATGATGCACCTGGTGTGAACTTGTTCCCATGTGTACTGATTTGGTCACTGCATGTTCATCTCATTGCATGGGCTGCAGGGGGTGTTACAATTCTTTGCTTCGTGACTTGTACCCGCTATGCGACTTTTCTTTTCTTAAATAGATAGTTATCACATGGACAGTTATATTTAGATTAACCAACAAGAACGATAGTTATACTTAGTACAATGCGCACGGACCATCGTATTTTACTATAAGTAGACTCTTGTACTTTGGTCTTGCTCTTTAGCTTGACCTAGGCAAATATACAGCCTTGTGACATCCTCACTCCGATCCCACGAACCTCGACGAACTCAAACCTCTTAGACTTTGTCTAGAGGCTCATCGAACCTAAGCTTCACTTAGACAGTGACTTAGCGACTCGACGACTGTCCTATACTCTAGGAAGTGTGTCATATACCGAACCCAGAAATACCGGATTACCAAACTCGACCTTGAACCTATCACTTGGCTTCATCGCCGTAACAGGGGGAGGTACATATCTCACACTCCTGGCTCACACACCTTGATAATAAGAATTATATCAATCTTT
Organism: Nidula microcarpa; assembly: GCA_036937055.1. NCBI lineage: Eukaryota > Fungi > Basidiomycota > Agaricomycetes > Agaricales > Nidulariaceae > Nidula > Nidula microcarpa. Next base: position 1,356 of record JASFDD010000682.1, on the reverse strand, counting down.
AGCTATGATATGTGGCTACCCTATATCAAGTTTCTAGCACAGATGGGGGATTCCAGCCAATTCCATCAAGGCTCTAGCTTAAGTTATCAAAATTCAGTATTTTGTTTTGTCTGTGTTCAGTTTCTTGAATTTCATTATGACAAAAACACCATCCCTTAGGTGTAAACAAGGCAGTTCAAAAAAGACTACATACAATATAAAGGTATTGGAACTAGAAACAATAGCAAGGTTCTAGTTCTGCTGATCACAGGAAAAGATGGTAAGTGTGCATCTCATCAATTACTTGGAATTCAGATATGATCTTTTCACAATCCCCTAGTGCTAAGGAGTGCAATTCAAACATGCATAAATTGTGTCACTAAGTGACAAATGAACACCCTATGGCAGTTCTAAATAAAGTGGCTTATTTTAGAATAAATTCCAGGATTAATGAAAGTATCTACAAAGTCTGCCTATGTAATGTGAGACATTATAGCCATGCAAGATCCATATGCCTTGTAAACAGCACACACCTGGTGCACATGTAAATAACAATTTTTTAAAAGAAGCCAGTCTTGACTCTAGGGTCTGGCATCAAATCTGGAATGATTATTTTTTTTGTTCTTAAATCTTCTGGTACAGTGGTATATGCACTAATTTTATACTGGGAGCCAGTCTTGACTCTGGGGTCTGGCATCAAATCTGGAATGATTATTTTTTTTGTTCTTAAATCTTCTGGTACAGTGGTATATGCACTAATTTTATACTGGGAGCCAGTCTTGACTCTGGGGTCTGGCATCAAATCTGGAATGATTATTT
>JASFDD010000681.1:0-10994 GCA_036937055.1 Nidula microcarpa | reverse complement strand
TGTGTAGTCAGGTGAATGCCCCAAAAACGTCAAATTTCCCGGTAATAGTCATAAATGACTATCACTGGACTTTGGCCCGACTTTTCCTTTTTACTGAGAGTGACCAGTAAGACGGCGAACAAGGGATTTATTGTGAAACATTCTTATTTCAGTCGATATTCTTCCCAATGAACCAACCCGGTTCCTGCGTAAACCCTATCGCAACGAAAATCTTCCTCAACTCCTTTATCTTGTCGAGCGGCAGAAGGAACTGGTCATCACGACGCGTACATTGGACGATGGCCATGATGATCTTCGGTTTGCCTTTGGAGCGCACAGTTCGGACGCAGGTTGTGGGTGAATTCCAGATATCGTTGCATTTCGCCGCCAGCCCCGAGAAGTATGGACTGCAATGGTTCCACAAGCGGACGAGGCGATCATCGTCGTCTAAATCCGGAGGAACAGTTTGGTTGAATTCAGCAAGTATGTAGACTTCATCGATAGGGAAACCCCACAAGGCGGGTTTGGGATGGCGTGAAAAGGGAGAGAGTAGCTGAGCAGGACGTCCGGTATCTATCGTTAGTGGCCTTAGTGAGTACAGCATAAAAGCATAGATAATCGCAGAGGTGATGTAACCATCGAAGCGTATTCACGATGTAGATTACAGTTGGACGAGATGGTTGTTAGATTGCAGGGCGTTTATTTGCAAGCTGCTTGTTATGTTCCAATTTTCTATCCGTTGTTCTGAGTTGAAAATAAGTAAATCCATTAAACTTGATTCTCGTTTTTGTTTGAATCTGTCTTCCTATTTTATGAGTGGCAATTCTTTTGTATTTCCTTTACAAATTCTCCGATGTTCTGTTTTGAAGTTCTGGTATCAAATTGTCTTTATCCGGCGTGTTGAAGTTGTTTTCCCATTGTTCTGAGGTGGAATTTCTTTTCCAATTTGTTGTTCTTCTAACAATTTTCCATTGTATTCCTCCTTATTACCTTTGTGTCTGTTGTTCCCTATGGTGGCCGATTTCTATTTAACCCTTAATCTGTTCTTATTTTTTTTTTTTTTTGCTTAAACCGACTGATGTTTAATAAAACATCTATTGCTCTTTCAGCAGTCTTCTGTTTAATCAATATTATTGTTTAAACGACGTTTAAACGACTTCATGTAGCCATCCACATACTGTATCGCCTACTTACTACCTGGTTGATTAAACATTAACAAAGTTTAAACACTTTGTCCATTGAGACGGCTCAGGTTTAATCGAACTTCATAGGGTTACAGCCAAGCGATGACTCAAACCAACGGCAGCACGTGTGCAACCTTCCCAGTACAAGGAAGTAACACCAATGTCACCCTCTTCTTCCAATACATATACGATGGAACTCTAGGCATCTCTAAACTGCAACAACCGTCAGGAAACAGAACCCTCAAGTTCCACGCTGAAGATGCTGGTGACAATGATTTCAACGATGTCATATTTACACTATCGTTCCAGCCAGGCGGGAGTATTGGATGTTAATAAGTATATCTGATGCTAAGGCAAACTATTCTTCTTCGCTTCTGCGCAGATATGCTTTGATGCCACTCAGTTCCATTGTCGATGTCAAAAAATGGTTGCCGAACAAAGGGAGAACTACTTAAGACAAAAGTAAATACTTACAAATGAGGAATATGCCCTGGGAAAACTCCAGGACACAGGCGACAAAGCTGAGAGAATTACCGAAACACTAAGTACCCTTACACCCCCTTGGGTGGACAGATGAACGGCTGAATAATCGGCAAGGTCCTTATAGAGGAACAACCGGCCTGCAGGTACAACACAGACCTGTAAACTTTGCCATACAATTCCAGGGCATCAAACCCCTTCACGGTTACGATGGGCCAACCACTATCGAAGTGTGGGTTTACTTTTCGATAGCCAAAGATTATCTCACCATCTCAGGAGAGAGATATATTTTATTTACACAGGTTTTAGTATTATTATTCAAGGACCATAGCCATGACCCTGCTGTAAGACTATTATGACAATTATTCTCCATTGGAATGGTGGAGAATGTGTCGACATCAATTCCTGCATCTTTACTGTATCGCAAGAGATATTCTTGCCATTCCAGATGAAATAAATTACTCTATGAGTGCAATACTTGGCTATTTCGAGAATATAAAAGAAGGAAAAGGGCAGAATAATGCTCACATACTTGACTTACATCACTGAGAGCTCATCTTCAGGCCCCTTTCCAGCCGGATAATTCGTCAGCGCCTTGAATTCGTTGTCAAATGGAGAACTCAGAGCGTTAATCGGCATCAGAGCCAAGAGACCAGCAAAAGGAGATGTACTATATCAACTTGAAAGTGCTTAGCTCTCCAACACGAACAGGTACGTGCCTCAGAAATGATCCCTAGCAGCTTCTCAAGAAATACACTGGCATCCGTGCGCTCCGCCAGCGTGCATCGCCTTTGCTTGCCGTCGTCGTTGAAACTGTCGTTGGAAGGTCCCAATAAGAGGCCTACACAAAAGGTCATGACGGGAAGCGGTGAGAGGAGCGAAACCACCAAACATGGCGAGCTCACCTTTCGAATCACATACCAAGGTGCCTCCCAAAAACCATATCAAGCATCCCACCTATGTTGATATGTTCCACCGCCGAGATCCGTGTGCGCTATTTCATCTGTATAGCAAGTTGAGTTATAATAACTGCTATGCTGCTTCGTCTATGGTAATGGGAAAAAGAAACGGGTGAAAGATCAACAAGCCTGTTTCCTAACAGGAATAGAGGAACACGAATTGACTAGGCTTACCTTGAGATTGACGCTGGTCCAGGCTCATGTCAAGGCTATGCTTTCCAGCGTAGTAAGAATCTGAAAAGTGGGCGAGGATGTATGGATATGATGAGCAAAGATGAGTGCGCAAGGAACAAGTTGTAAGGAGTGCGCAAGGCACCTCCAAGCATGTCTCGTCCAGGAGCAGTAGTAGTGCGCACGGACCACCTAAAAGTCTAGCGTGCCGCTCATCGGTCGAACCCTTGTCCAATCTCACACTCGCCATTCACCCCAAGCTCCCCATTGGCTTGAGTATGATCCCTAGCAATGGGTTTACGATGAGGATTAATCCCGATGCACTGGACTCTTCTCCCATGGTGTTCTCCAAGCGTTGCTATACCTGCGGTACTGAAGAATCGAAGGATATCTCTGCAATCCCCCTTTTACAGTGTGCAGGTTGCAAATCAGCGCTGTATTGTGTCAGTTTTTGAACGTATTCTAATCCGACTTTGCTTACATCTTGGCATTTATAGAATAGAGAATGTCAGAGATTCGACTGGAAGACTCACAAACCACATTGCTTGCATGGACAGCAGGATTGCGCTCGTAAGAAGGCTTATGAGGCTTCGCAAGCGGCCATCGCACAGCCAGCGGGCTCGGTGGCATTACCTGATATCATGAAAGTATTCAAGAATTTCCGCAAAGTGCGTCACGGTCCTTCTTCTACTCATATCTTATAAATATCAATATCCTCACCTATCCTGCCATCGAAAGATCCACGAGCTTCTCATCGACCACACCGCAGCATCCGCACTGTTTCTCTGCCAGGGGGGCAACGACCTTTGGTTCGAACATATCCTTTGTATCTTCTTCTCTCCCAACTTCACCAACCAAGAATGCGCCCGCCTACGGAAAGGGAAATCCTTCACCGAGCTCGCTCGAGCATTCACCGCGTACGACTTCCAAATCATCCATCACTCCAAAATGCCTCGAGGCGCAGGGAATGATGACTTCCTTCGTGTTGACTATTTCATGCAGCAGAGTAGAATCTGGAAGGAGAATGGTGGTGTACTCTTGAAGGTTGCATATTTTGTTTCAAGGATGGGAGATAAGGTGCAAACTGGTCAGGAGCAATTCATGTCATTTGGGCATATGCAGATGGTTCAGTACCCCAGTGCTGCAGAGTTGAAGGAGAGTGGGAAATACCAGGCCAACTGGCAGGAGATATTCCAGACAACAACTATGCTTGGACTCAAATTCACTGTGTAATTTGTCTCAGAGTTACAAGGTAGTCTCAGTTTGGTTTTGAAGTTAGATGTTCAAGCTAGAGCTAGTACCTTGAGAGCAAAAACCATTCTATACATTATTCTGAGAGAGCAATGAACCAAGTACAATACAACTAAGTCCCAGGACCAAGTCTTGAGGTTGTTTTATTGTATTGAGAAGTCTGAGGTACAGGAAGACCATTCCATCTGACTTAGTTAGTCAAAAGTGTGATTTCAGGAGAAAGGAAGACCATCTCCTGGAGTCTTTGCCCAAGGACAGCAGGAAGACCACTGTGATTGGGGGAAATAAGGGAAAGGAAGACCATCCCTGTCTATTCTTAAAAGAGTTCATTAGTATTTACAAGGGAAGGAAGACCACCCTTAGAGATTTAAGAGATTATATTGAGGGAAAACACATCCACACTTAGAATGAATTGGCATTGGAAGCTCTAGAGACAGGAAGTCCATCTTGACAAGCCTGTAACTAGATTAGTGAAAAGGAAGACCAATCACTACATCTAGCTAGCATACTGCCAGACATCCATCTTATTATATTTTGTGCATCTTGTACTGCATTTTTGAATACATACTCATTTCAGACTTGCCCCCACAAACTTAAGAGGTTGTAAGGACTCTGTAAAGTGGTATAGCAAATTTATTGCAGTTCTACAATTGCAGACAATTAAACACATCAATTTCAATATCTCAGGAAAGAAAAATTTTTGAGACAAACTAATTCAGATTCAGATCGGGTGACCTCAAAAACATCCTAAAAACATGTTTTTGAGATATTCCCATGACATTTTGACTGCACCAAATTTTTTGGCAAAAACAAAATGGAATTTTTGGTTGTCTACAAGCAAAATTTAGAGCTACTCATGCCTAATTGTACTCCCTAGAATTGATAACTGCATCAATTACCATCATCATTGTCTGAGAAACCTGCCAATGCTGCTTCTGCTTCCTAACAGCCCATGTGGCTGCTTTACCTGTCTAACCAAGTTGATATGCACTCATGAATCTCCAACTCTGATTAATAAAATGGCAAATGGCTTCAGTTGGGCATTCCTCAAGATATTTCTTCACAGCATCCTTAGCATTTTGAAAGGTTTTCTTGATTGCTTCACAATAGCAATACTTGCACCATCCCCAATACTAGACTTTAAATTAGATAGAGTAAATAATATCACATGAGCTGCTTACCATTTTGATAGGATTAAGTTCACAATGAAACTTGGATAAGAAATACACTCATGGCCTGCTTCTTTGATGAAGGTTTCCAGCATTGAAATTTGGTTTTTAAAATCATCCTGCTGGCTGAGGAGACAGGCCATGCAGCAGTCAGTGCTTTCAATTGGGTAGACAGGTGAACATTTAGCTTGCAATTGAGAAATGTTGAAGCCATGCTCCTTGAGTACCCATTGCAAACCCTTTGATTGTCTGTTGGGGAGTGTCATTTTCTGAGGCTTGCCACAATGCTCAAGGAATGGAGTAGATTCTGGAATAATAGTTTTGTGCTGCTTTTGTTGCTTTCCACCATCTGATTTATTTGTCTCAAAGGCTTTGAGTGCATCATGAGGCAAGGAAGCATGTGCAGATGATTGATCAAAGACAAAAAGGGATTTCTTTTCTGAATGTGCAGCTTAAAAAATCTTGATTGCATCCTTCATTTGCACCAAAAGTTGTTCACAATCCCACCACTTATCTCCACTTGATTTGGGATAAATAATTTTTAATGAATGACAAATGACAAATGACATCTCCATCCTTGTTCAGCAGCACAAGTCATCCAGTGATGGAGTTGATAAAAGCTGAAACATGGATAAGGCAACCTCTACCCTTCTTGTGCAAGGGTTGTTCATCCACTCTAAGCCAAGCACTCCATATCTCCTCATTTCCATGAAAAGAGCTCTTGTCATAGAAATTAGCAATTATCTTATGCTCTCCAGGTTTTGATTTAGGTTCTGTCTGCACCAAATCAGGGCCTTTGAAGTGTGCCATGTGTGATTCAAATTTCTTCATTGCTGGCAAAAAAATTTCAGCTTGAAATTTGATAACATTGGCACATGCATGCCCATCTATATAAACACCTTTCTTGATTAGGGTGTAATGCCAGCCAAGTTTGATCAACCAATGATGAGCAGTCCAAACACTGAGTGGCTTCTTCAGTGTAATGCCCATCTCAGGAAAGATCACTTCATTAAGGGCACTCTGGAGTTTCTTGGGGGTGACTTGGCCAGTTGGGAGGTTTGTCAAAAAGTATTGAGTGTGCTTTTCAACTCTCTCATCCTTGAGTAAGGAGCAAGAGTTTTTATAACCACCTTGGCACTCTATTGGGAGCTGTTCAAAGATTTAGTAATGTCTTACAAGAGCTCTAACCTTGTGAGCAAACCATACACCTGCCCCTTCATGCCACACCTTTGCAATCTCCTCACTTGCTTGAATCCATGAAGATCTCTTCAGACAAAGATTTGATAAGTGTGACAGGATCATAAGTTGATTGATCTGTGAGAGGGGCATCTTCTTGCTCTTCTTCAGATCTGCCTTTATCTGCTTTCACAATATCTCCCAGTCTTTTATCTCACTCACAGCTCCCTGAACACCCAGATCAAGCTCTTCTTTCCATGCTTTAATATCTTCCTTGCTTTCCTTCTCTTTCTTGACAGACTCTGGCATATCAATCTCTAAATCTTCATCTGATCCAAAAATTTGTCATCCTTCCAACATCTGTCCTCAGGCTCAGGATTTTTGCTGTGATTGTTGAGATCAGAGCTTGCAGCACTCTGTGGAACAGAGGAAATATTATGAGTGCCATCAGCTGACTGAAGATCTTGCTCATCATCTCTGTCAGATTCATCTGATTCATGCTGTTGGCATTGGGGAATCATTGATGTCAAACTTGATCCAGATGCAGTTGCTGATTCCATGACCACATCTGAGTCTGAGGGAGTGTTGGGCCATGAAGGGAAGAACAGATCTAAGCTGGTCTGGTTCTTAAAATTTTTTACCTAGTGCTGCTGTGTGTGCAAGGATTTGCTCATTACATCTGGGCCTTTGGCATATGTCTCTGGCCATCCTGGAAAAGAATCTTTGCTGAGGATGGGTAAACAACTAAATGGAGAGGTTAATGCACCTTTCTTTAAATGTTCCTTTCTAAGTATTTTGGATGGAATCCAATCCATATCCTTTGGATCATTCTTCTCAGCCATTTCAACCATCCTTTGGTGAATTCTTTGTTATCCAGAGGATCCCTGAAATCCTCCTCCTCTTCAACACTTTCATCCTGATCCATATTTGAATCCACCTCACTGTTTGCAAGATCTTGCCAATTGAGGAAATCCTTATCATTTCTATCCGCTGGAGTAGGTGCACAGCTACAACTGTGAGAGGGAGTTGATTGAGGTGCTTCATTACCTAAGTCAATGCTTCCTTCTTATTATTCAGGATTCCTGTAGCAGATTCCATCTCCAGCTTCAGAAGTAAAATTCAACAAACATGTAGATAAATAGTTTGACATGTAGCGTCACCACAGGCACTGGTTAAATTTAAACCTAAAGTTGCAATGAATCTTTTTGAGCATATAAGTAGCTAGTAACTAGTGAAAACCACAGCCTGCTCCTTCAAGTCACTGTCAATGCTCGTCGCGACTTGGCTAGCCCTTTCTCAACTCGATCTCTAACCAGTCCCACCCTTCAATGTTTTAACCCCTTACACGCTCCAATTATCGAGTTGAAAGATATAGCAAATATTCCTCGTACTGGGAATATTAATGAATAAAGATATCTCTAGCCACTTTACCCTTTTGTCATCACAAGCATTTTGGCAGATATCCAAGAATTTCAACTGACCGAGTGCTTCACAGATTGAGTGACTATGTGTAGACTTTCAGTACTCTGCTATACAGCTAATTTTCTTTCCCTCCGTTTAATTGTGAATCTATAATATATAGGTGCTGAACCATGGCCATTATCTTAATATAATAGAGATCATGATGATGATGATGATGATGATGAAGATGCAGCTGTGCTAAAAATACCCAGAATCCCAGGGTAGAGCTAGCACATGTCTAGATGACTAAGTCAGATCTGAAAGTGCCTATAGCCTAGCCACACAGCCAAGCCAGAAATGGTGTGTTTTTGGAAATTGGTGCAGGACACAACATGTACTCACAAGGCAGGGTGTATGCTCATTTTCAAGAACTGTTCCCAAAAGTACATAGGAACTAGAGGTCATAGGCTATGATAGCACTATGCCAGAAAATGTCAGAAGTAATGTTGGAAGGAGTTCCAATCATAACACTACAGATAAGAACTGTCAGCTCCAGCTTATGTGCTGCACCCTTCCAGTTCTTGTGGGTTCTAACTTAAATGTGGCCCACACATCGGAAGAAAGTACTGCAGGGTCAGAAAGTTATTGGAGACAACTTGGAGGGTTAACAACTAGAGACCAGGTATAGTGTCAAGAGTAAGGTAAGGCTAGCTGATGTAAGTCAAATAGAAGAGGAAGTAGAAAGAGTCAGAAGCTGGAATGTGAAGGAGACTTAGAACTTAGTCAAGAGACTAGGTGGGATCTAAGTCAATATTTGGGCTGGAGACTGTAGTACAGAACTGAGCTCAGCCTTCACCATCCTCAAAGTTGCTGAACAGCCCCCTTGACTATACTAGTATTCTCATTGTTGCAGACTTCAAAATTTTCTTTGGCCATCATTGTGCTAGCAGCATGGGCACAATCATAATTGTTGTCCTCTCCTCCAAGAATAGGCATAGAATTTTTTGAACATGATGTTTAACTATTACAACTACCCAGTGCTTGTAGATTGCTTGTAGACACAACTGAGATCTACATATAAGTACTTAGATGTGCTCAAAATTAAATACTACCTGATGTTCTGAGCTTCCAGAGGACCAGCCAAGTGTCAATGTCAGTATATGGGTTTCACAATAGACAGTGGGATTTCTCACCTTTACCAAGGGATGGGTCAATAGCTTGTTGAATGATCCTTATTCTCCCCATTCTCAGCCCATCTTGCTAATCCAAGCTTTTAGGCAGGTGTTCCCATATCAAGCCCATGCTGTTTCAGACATGCAGAAGTCTCGTACTAAACTGGTTGCTCAAAGGGTGCGTTTTGAGGAGACCTGGGGTGCTTACTATTTTTATAATGTTTCTTTTCTCTATGACTACGAGGTGGCTGTCTCCTGCTTTTTATATTATAAATCATATATTTTTCCAATCTCTTATTATCAGTGCCTATAATTCTTCAGTGATGGCTCTATTACATAGTCATTAGAAGAAGTAATGATATTATACTGTCACTGAATTGACAAACCGATAAAGGACTGCACTTTTTGTAAAAGATGATGTTCCGGTTGTATGCTCAGGCAAGAAGCAGCCGGAATTACTCCAATTGGTATCCAGAGAAAATAATCACATTAAACTGACAGCAGTTATTGGAAGGAGGGTAATCGCTATGCGATTATAAGTTACACTGTAATCTTATCGAGAATCGTACCGCTGGCGGCACATTATAGCGGTTACAGCGACATTACATGACCTTATCAAACTTTCTAAAAATTTACTGACATATGAGCGCAGCAACACGCTGTCACTGCACGATCCACGTATATATCATTCTCAAACTATTGACCAAGGTCATCCCCAAATCATTCGTCACAAATTTAGTGTTTGAGCGTGGTAGAAATGAATCGTTTGCTATTGTCTCAAATTGGTCCGTGAATGTTTCTCTCATGAATGCTTCAGCATGCTACTAATTGTTATATTTTGCTCTAATTTTGGCCCACCATAAAAAGACCATCCAGGCCTGTCGAAAATTCCTACCAAAGTTAAAATTCAGAAAGTCCTGAAATGGGGCTAAATTGTGCCAATATATATATCTCATCGTTCCCCTAAATTCACCCCAAAGCCTTGTTTTTTTCCTCATTTATAGGTCGCAAAAACGTGTATATTTGGATGGATTTAGGTAAGAATTAAATTACTTACTAAAAGTTTTTTCATATTCTAACTAGCCTCGAATCATTTTTGGCCGCCTTCAAATAATCCCACCACCGTAGTGTGTGTTGTCAGTTAATGTCGTTCCCACTGCTTCATTGGTAAGACATCCAACGCACCTCTGATTTGGAATCGTTCCAACACTCTGCAAACCTTATTATCAATACATCAGCTAAATCCGCGGGAACCCATACCTATAGTAGTGGGTTACCGGTACCCATGAATGAGGTATGGATTTATAGGCACGGGAGACATTGATTTCACCCACAAGGCTGCCTATGTTCATCACGAAGTGTCATGCTGTGGTCGAGATTCTTTGCCACGACTTTCAACGGCATGTCACTGAATCAGCCGCAGCCACCTGTTATAGTCATAGTAGTGCGGAAATCCCTAAAATTAAACCCATTTTCGTCCTGTACACATATATATTAATTCATCTCCGTTATTAATGACTGGTTCGTATACCCATGGCTGTTTCCTAGCACAGTGCTTTCTTTGAGATCTACCCACAGTGTTGACGTTTCTAATAATGTTCAACGTGGATTTATGTTTAAGACTAGCAATGACAGACCGTCCCATACATCTTCTCTAGCTATAAAACGTGCACCAAACATAGCCTTAAGACCGGCCCTTCTCTAGGAGAATTTCAGAGCACCATGGTTCTGCTGACTTCCCAGATCATTAGTCTAACAACAGCGGTGCTTATCCTCTCTTCCTTTGCAGCGGCACTCAATCCTGGCACATTCTTCATCGAGAATGTAGCTTTTACCGGCAGAAGAGTTTTCACCGGCTCTTCCAAGGGCGTGGTTCTGCCTAATCAAGGTTCCCCTGTCATTACGTCACTCGTATGTTTGTATCTTCAGCCACGCATAGTTTCAGGACTCACTATTGATTCCTAATTTATTCAGCCACAAAGCGTGGATGATCCAGTTCTCTCGAATCACATCGTTAGTAAACCAATTTTGACCTCCCACGAGTCAATTTCT
>JASFDD010000680.1:0-10995 GCA_036937055.1 Nidula microcarpa | reverse complement strand
CCTTGAATGTACTGTAGAACTTCAGTTTGTTAATTACATGTTACAACTGCTAGTTCCCCTTCACTAGCAAAGCTACCTCTGACATTCTCAATATCCTCTGCTCTCTTGATCTCCTCTCATCATCATTATCACTCTCACACTAAATCTCCAGTCCCTGGAGATTCCACCTGACCAACCTCCAGTCAGGAAGCTGAGTTTTCAATCTATTACCTCTGTTCAAATCACTAATCATAATCTGTAAATTGGACATTAGAAATGAAGGGGGTGCAGCACATAAGCTAAAGCCACTGTCCATTCTGATCCCTCTCTTCAACATAGCACTAGAACACATTCCTGGAGATATCACCCAGAGTCTCCAGTTACTTTCCTTTGCCCCCCCCCAAGTTATTACTTGTCTGGAAACTCTGGGTCTTACCCAGAAATGAGTTCTTCACAATGTGCAAATATCCCTCAAGTGTTCAATTGCACACTATGCCCAAAAATCTCTTGTTGATGCTCAATTGCATATTATGTGCAAAAGAAGCTCTACAGGGCATGATTGCACACTCTGAGCAAAAATGTCTTCCTGGCACTTAATTGTACACTATGTGCAAATATGCCTCTAAGTTTTCAATGGCACACTGTGCCCAAAATCTCTTCTCAATGCTCAATTGCACACTGTGAGCAAAGATGTATTCCTGTCACTTGATGGCACACTACATGCAAATATCTCTCCAAGTGTTTGGTTGCACACTGTGTGTGAATACATCTTTCTGGTGCATGATTTCACACTGCACAAAAATAACATCCTGGTACTCAATTGCATACAATGTGTGAAATACATTCAGAGGGTGCAATTGCTCACAGTGTGCAAAAGACACCATTGAAGGTGAAATTAGAGTGCACAGTAGGTGCAGAAAGAATTTATTTATTAGCACTGGAATTGTAACTTAAAGTGCTCAATCTACTGGTCAGCCTGCTGTTCACCTCTGGATGACAGGCTGACCACTTATTCCTTCCAGGCAACCACTAATAGGTCAGCTTGTCTCATAGCCCCTGCCCCTGGTGCCTGTACAAACAGATCCAACCCAAATCAGGCAGATTGTCAAGGGTGTGTGATCTCAAGATATGGTAGGATATGAGAATGGACTTACTATCATTCCCATAGTTTTGCAAAATGACCTAGCACTGTAAATTGCAAATTATGCCACAAAAGCTGCAAATTGAGGCTTGAAAATTGGCACACATACTTAGATAAGTATTCTAAGCATGATTTTGCCTTTTGTTTGAAATAAATCAAGCAATGGATGGCTTGAGAAATATCAGGTAGATTTTGCAAAACTAGGTCACTCACTACTATTTCAACAGTAGCTCTTAATGAAATAAATAAAAAATTATATTATTGTGAAGTAGAGATTTCCAGCTTTCCAGCTATGTAGGTATAAAAAATTGCAGCAAGGAACTTGAGGTGTGATGATCAGTTTACATTTTGCAACTCTGCAAGAATGAGAGTAGAGGCTGTAAATGACTACACATCACTCACAGCAATTTCTAATGCACTCATAATACATGGTATTCCTGCTGGCAATGGTTTCCATACTACACACCCTGATGCTTGTGAAAGTGCAAAGAACATGATTGACAGTTCTTTTGGAAATCCCTGTTGCTTTCTGTATCTCAAGGTAGATCTGTGAAATACTGTGCCAGGAAACACACAATAATCCAACTGAGCCAAAAGGCCACTATGACTGGTTACAGTCATAGGTACTCCCAGGCTATATATGCAACTCAATATCACACATTCACCAACCATTGTAATGGTATGTGACACCTATCTGTAGTAGCAAACTGAGGGTACTTACTTGCAGAAGAGCCCATCTAGCTCTGTTGACCTAGGATGATCAGATGTATGTGTCCAGCATGTGCCAGTCATCTATTATATTATCAAGTATGGAGAGTGAACTAATAAGTATATAAGAAAGGAAGCTGCAAATGAATGATGTAGGCAAATAAGACTTACTAGCATTGTAATCCTGTGAACATGTTCCACTTTCCCATGTGTTGGGAATGGGAGGTCAAAGCACCAGAAACCAGTAGGATCTAAAAGGAGGAAGAAGAATCAGTTAGATATAATTTCTCAGTCACAAGAGTCAAAGACTCAGACTAATTTTGTGCTAGATCCTAATGCAGTGGTGTGTGTCCACTAGCAAATGCTGCCAATAGCCACTATTAGAGACATTCAACCAAAGGGGAACACATGAGGACATACTTGCTACTATATTACCACTCTCTGCTTTGTAGAATGCACTTAATCATCCAAATGATGCTAAGCCAACAGTGTCACCAAAAAGGGCACCCTAAGTGTAGTGATCCAACAATAATGGGTAGAGGGGTTGGAATACTTACATATTCCCCTAAACTATACATGGGTCACATCAGATACTGAGAGAATGTGCAGACATTGTTGGGGATGCTTGACAACAAAGGGGACATAGTGGAAGGAAGGCAAGAAGGTATTTAAACTCTGAACAAAGTCTGTGCAATAGCACAGGCAATAAGCATGCATCAACAATGCATTGCATTGCATGGGTAGTCATGGGTATGTGTCTGATGTAGGCTGCTCTAGAACTGATCAGCTGGCCACAGCAGAAATATAACAAGCCCCAGTTTTTGCAGAAGTTGAAATGTGGCAGAAATGTAATATGATAGTATTTCTACCACATTTAACTCATGCTTCTAAAACCAACCTCTCATATTGTGAGTTTCACTCAGATGCCAATGCTATTGTATCATGGAGATGTGGCAGTGTTGCTTATCTAAAGACAATAAGACCAAATAAAAGGAAGGAAGAGAAACTCTCAATAGAGAGGCTGGCAACTTGTGCTCTCTGTGATGGATGGAGCTGTCAGTGTATGGTTCAATACTCCGTCATGTGATCAGAGATGTTACAGTTTATTGTAAAGCTGTTTGTCACTCTCATTTTTGGGCATAACCCCTTTTCAGTGAAAAAGAATATCATTTATCTTTGTCAATATGGCATTTACTCCTAATACCTCTTCTGAAATCTTTGATGCCTCATATATGGACAGTCAAGGAGATGTGAGACCTAACTCAACATGTATTCAACAAACAACCCTGTTGGTTCCAGGTCAAAGTTGCTCTTGCCCTTCATGCAGGGAAGGATGTAGTTACATGTGCAGGTATAATCTATACTCTCTTTTTCCCTTCTGTCTCATAATTTTAATCAGATTTTTTCAACTGTCCTATTTACTGTTTGGCAGCATGTGAGAACTTGCTATTTAGTATAAAGGATCTTATTTGCTACCCAATAGATGGTGTGTAATCTGCAGTTCAATGTGAACTTATTTGCTATTGAGCATTACTAGCTGAGATGATTTTGAGCAGACATTTCCTAGTATCCCTACACTCTAATCTCAACCAAAACTCTAGCTACTTGTTGTTTGGCAATACTATATAAGAACCAGGTTGGTTTTGCTATTAATATAGATGATTCCATTTGCTACCCAATATGACAGTGTGTTATCTGTAGTCAAACATGAGGAATAACAGTAAAGAACTTGTACATTGACAAATGTACTAGTAAAACCTGTTGCTAAGTGCTCAGTGGTGCTGATTTGCATACCTGTTGCAGACTGTAACCCCAATATCACATGAAAGAATATTGAACCCTACACTGACAGCTCCATCCATCATGGAGAGCACAAGTTGCCAGCCTCTCTATCGAGAGTTTCCCTTCCTTCCTTTTATTTGGTCTTATTGTCTTTAGATAAGCAACACTGCCACATCTCTATGATACAATAGTGTTAGCCTCTGAGTGAAACTCTCGATACGAGAGGTCGGTTTTAGGAGCTTGCATTTAACTTAGAGGAAAGGTAGCGGCGGAAAGGTAGCGGAAATTTGGTCGGCGACTAAATTTCCGCCGCCTTGAGCCGAGTGAAAATTAGGCTCAACACGCAGTGTAGGGAGCGATGACCAAGTTTAGGTAGTCTGCATGATGGTGAATGGCGACGCCTGGAGAGGATGGGTAACGTCCTAGTGGTGACTAGTGACCAGTGACGAGCGACAGGCGCTCCATAACGGAATTGGCCGGGATGGGCCGATGTGTCGTTCTATTCTTGCAATATATGTGCAAGCAGCGTCGCCTCAATCTTGTATGAGCATCGCTCGCTGTGAGTATACCCGCCATTTGGCGATAAGCTTGATATCGTTGACTATACAGCGAAGATTACTCATCAACGCAGTTGGAGAGGAAATAAAACAGTTACTCACCTGTTCTGAATTTCTAGCACCGGACAACAGTAGCTTGACCTCTTTCAATGCCAACATCTTGCGGTGTTCCAGCTGCAATTCGATTTCGTCATCGCCTGAGAAAAGGATGCAGTATACGTCAAGATATCAACTTTTATGCATCTAATTTTGCAACCCCGACTTGTCTGGATGATTTACAATGTTTTCATACCACATGTAAGTTTGCAGTTATGGCGACTTTAGAAGCATTCTCAAGCTTTACTGTTGTAGCTTTCTCGCCGATCAATATCCGCCGTCTTTCATGCAAAATCCTCTGTCTTCTCAAAGACGTCGCAATATCAATATGCCTAAGCACATGGGCAGACGTCAGTTCCAGAACCTTTCTCTGCCCGAAGCCAATGAGAAGAGACTTCTGAGCCGGTATAGTGTGCCTTCATAGTCTTCTATCGCCTTGTATGAATGCTTCAAGGCACAATCTTGTCCCTTCAGAAATGTAGGGAATATAGAATCTAACTATAGCACAGCCATATATAATTCGCGTGTGACTGACCGGTGGTAACTCGCAAAAGGTTGCCAAAAGTCTTCTTATGCCTAGTATAAATCCAAGCGCAATTAGCGTTTCTTCTAAATGTGTGAACCGATCCCGGTGCCCCTTCTCACATGAAGTGCTCTAAGTCAATAGCTTTCGCTATATTATTGACTTGCATGGGTCCCACTTGGGCCTCTGTACTGGGAAGTGATCGTCGCAGTAGAGATGTAACTGAGGTGCGAGATTCCTTTGGATCGCAAAAGCTCTCACTCATAGAACCCATGAACATTTGAATCATACAGAGCACGGAGTCGTGCGGAGATACCACTGCCTCTACCACCTTTATGCAGGGTTACAGAGCCGACACAACGTCTCACCTCATAAATGATCGAGCCTATTTCACCACATCCACCGTTGTATCGCGTGTGGATTGGCAGTTCAGAGGTGCTATGTTCCGCGCCTGGAAGACAGAGCAAGCGGGAACTTTCCCCATGTATTATGTAGCCAACACCAACACCGGAGACTACATGCTCATACTTTCAACCACGGGCACATTGCCTACACCGCCCGCAGGCTATTGGGTTAATCCGGGTTTTTCGCCCATTTATGTGTATTCGACCCAAGTGTGCGGAAGCGTTCCGCTATATGCAGTTTACAATTCAGGTGCCGGTGATCACTGGCATACGACAGATCTTGGCGAGGTTTCGAATTTGGTAGCGGATGGATACGGAGTCAGTCAGGGAGTAGTAGCGTATGTATTGCCTCTGGATTTAACTAGCTGCAGCAATGTCTAGAATCAGTGGAGGATTATATATGTAGTCGGAATAATTTCTTTATATCTCTCGGTGGCAAAGAGTCCCTCGAAGTTATTTGTTTATGACATAAACAGAAAATTAAAATCCTTATGAGGTAGACCACAAATTGCCTTGGAGGTACTCTGACTGTGACAGCTGAGACCCTTGTCTGTAACCTGTCAGTCCTGGCGGAAATATGTGTTGGAATTCAATCCGGCACATCCAGGTAGTTGCCAGAACAAGGATAATTCGAGCTTAGTAATATTGTTGGTAATTGTCTTAGCAAGCATTGACTCAGTAATAATATTCTGTAGCTATCTAGATTACTGTAGAATACTTGTACTGTAGTATAAAAGAGCCTCTGTAGGAGACACTACTAATTAATCAGTTTCATCTCTTCACCACTGAGCAAACTCGATTCACAACAATATGAAAACAACCCAACGAAATACTGCATGTAGATAGGATGGAGATCTCCAAACTGCATATCCGGGAACTTGGGGAAATATCGTGAAATGAACGATGGATGTACCTGGAACGAAAATGCATCTCGAGTCTCGGAACTTGCCCTGTCGAAAGCAATGAGCAACAACCCTCCATGGAGGAGAATGGGAATGAATCATAGCACTCCACAAAGTATTACGTGCCTCCAGGAATACTTGCAGTCATGGCTTATAACTTCTTGCACGACGAAATATCTCGTAAAACTCACCGAGTCTCTCCGTTCCGGTTCCTAATATAAGATATAGAAAGGAGACGCTGCGGGTAATATTCCTTTGGCAGAACAGTCACGGATTTGGTTAGAAAGATGAAGCGATATCAGTCCACAAACGTACTCGCCCAATTTTAAAACTTTTTCATCAACGATTCTTTCAGTGAGACGGGAGGGGGCACCAATACTGGACAAGCCGTTACACTTTCTGCGACCTACCATTAGTCGAACAAGACTACAACGAGAACTTCTATAAGCGTTAGTCAGCTCGCATTTTAGGCGTCAATATCAGCAGATCAAGCAATTAGAAGTGAAGTGGTGCCGGGAGACGTTGACAGTCACGCTCAGTAAAAACAGAAAGTTCAACAAAGTCAGCGTTTCGTATTATAATTGCTATTCAGCAAGGTAAAATTCAGATTTTCTACATCATTTTTCGTGGTGTTGCCTTTCAGAGTGCTTCTTCGGAAAATTTATACTGTATCTTAAGCACAATTTTCAATATATTATGAAAAAGATGAAGGAATTCGAACATTAAGACAGCAAACAAAAAGGGCACTTTATATTATGATTTGACTGAAACCTGACTTCGGTCTGACTGATTGTCAGGAGGCAATCATATTACGAAACCCTGACTTGGACTGGCTTTTAGCCGACTTCCTTTTTTACAGAGATTCACGGTTTACCTGAGTTGACTCATGCGTCTGTGAAAATATGTTGTGGGCGAAAAGATGGCCCGAAGCAGTATCGCAGTGCTCGATAGTGGCGATGATGTAGTCGACAGGCACTAGCCTACCAATATCTACGCTCATAACGTGAAAAGAGTTCAAGACTTCAGATATATGGCACCAGTTCCACCATCTCACGACGAGCAATGCTCCTAATATCCTACTCCCAGAGCTTCACCGGCTAGTATTCGAGCATGTTGATGACCGAGCCACTCTTCTATCGTTGGCAGACCTCAAAGATATTTCAATTCGACGCAGGACGGGTCCTCTATCGTTCCGTATGCTGGCTTTACCATTAGAAAGATGAATCGTTTTACTTAGACGTAAAATGCAATGAAAAATGATGCAAATAACGGAAGGGAAAATGAATCATATTTTATCCAATTTTTAGCGGTGTGAAAAGTGGTTAAAAAAACGAGATTTGCGCGAGGTAAAATCAATCGTGCGAGGCAACGGACGTGGCCTCGCACGATCGACACCCGCTCGGTGCGCACTGAGAGCGCACTGAGTCTGAAGCCAAAGCACCAAGCACTTATGTGAGCGTGTACGGCATTTTCGACAATGTAATGAAGTTTCTTTCACGGAGCGTCGAAACACACTTGTATGCCTCATTCGGAACTCTCGAGAAGTGATATACCAGCATATATATTTCCGAATTTCATTACAATATCGAACACACTGATACACGCTCACATAAGTGCTCGGCACTCTGGCTTCAAGACTCAGCGCACTCTCAGCGCACACTGGGCAGGTATTGTGCGAGGCCACGTTGTAGCCGTGGGTTGCGGCAGGCAGTCACGTGACGTACCATACATGTACGAGACATCCTGTATCCGGTTCTATACCCAATCCACCACCATTGTATATCTATCTCACCAGCGGCCAGTCTGCCCGTCTCCAACGTCCGCTGCCTCGCGCGATTCATTTTACCTCGCGCAAATCTTATCTTTTTAACAACTTTTCACACCGCGAAAAATTGGTTAAAAAATGATTTATTTTCCCTTCCGTTATTTGCATCATTTATCATTTCATTTTACGTCTAAGTAAAACAATTCATCTTTCTGACAGTAAAATTTGATGAAAATGTTTCATTTTACCCTCATTTTTGGATTATTCTATTGAGAAACCCCGCTTGTTTGCGCATACCCCTTACATACCCCTTTGAAATGTTTTGCTTATATAGAAACCCCGTATGTACTCCTCCGGCAGGCCGGAGCAATCTTGAGATCTCAGGAACATTACATGCACGTGCTACAGGAGTACTAATTTTAAATTGGACAACGCGTATGGATGCTTTAAGATGCGTCCAAATCATTGCATTGATCACTGTATGATGTTAAGTGGACAGTTAATGCGGTTGTGACCCGTCTGACGACATAATCCACAACGGTTCTTCCGTTTCCTTGAATTTTCTTCATTATCCAATGTGTGCCCATCTGGTTGTCGAACATGACTTAATGTGCCTGTCTGTCTATTTGGACCACCTCCTCAAGGACGACCTTCAAGTCTGCCCGTGATTCGTGTTTCTCGAGGTCTTCCCTTTGAATTGTGTACTGGTGGATCATGAATCAGTGTTTGATGCAAGCTCTCGTCCCTTGAATCCCTACACAATACATTCATCAGTATTCCAGACAGAGTCAAATTTGGGATTTGAGATTCACGCACCTCAGTGCACGTAGATCATAAATTATATCAGTAAGTTCTTCTCTAGTGTTGACACCATTGAGAATTAGCCTAAGTTCAACCATTGCTTCGGCATTGACTGTTCTAGCGCCCACAGTTGCCGTTGGAGGAGGAGGAGTTATTTGTTTGCTGGAGGTTTTATCTAATGGATTGGAGAATAAAAGAGAAGGAATCGACTTTGAGGGTAGATCTAGTTCGTATTGGGTGGTTTGATCAAAGACAACAGCTTTAATGTTCTTCACTTCAAGAGCCGGATCTTGATACCATCTAAAGCTCATAATAATTAATATCATGAACTCAGGAGAATTACAATATTCAAATTCTTGCTCACCTTGGACGAATCAACGCAATGTGGAATTTGAGCCCTTTGAATGTGGTCCATGCCTGAAAGAAATGACAACAAGGAACACCTAGATTGGTACCCATACAGCAATCGCAAATATACCAGTCATTTGGCAATACCGCTAAAATATGAGACGTCTTGGAAGCAATGTGAACTATGCGGAGTAGGTGCTGAATATCAAGTCCACGCTGCTTAATCATGCGAATTAGCCACTTTGTTGATATATAGGCAGAATCATTCTGAAATTTATTGAGCATATTCTGACGAAGAGTATCATAGAAGGGGATTGAATATTTCATGCCTCAGTCACCACAAGAAAAACTCACGGATTCTTCGTTATTTTTCCATTCAAAACCCTGTTCAACTTCATTATTTATGGCGAACTCATTCTACGATATAAATGAGAACTACTTCAAGATTAAATCGTGACAAGTACTCACCCAGCTTCGTAGTCTGGCAGGAAGTTGAACAACTTCTGTGCGATAGAATAAGCTCTCTTGCATCTGTTTATGACAACTTTGGTGACCAAAAGGACCTATATTTTGGCAAATGAGTCGAAGAGGCTCAGCAAAGATGCTGTCAAGCTGATCTGGATGTTGACGACGTGATGACTGGTTAAAATCATACATATTAAATAATATTGAAGCATGGACATAGATGAATAAACACCAACCTCACGCACTCTAATCATGTCATTGACTGATTGATTTGATGTCCTCTCATTGAGTGCATCGAAAATCTGGTGCAGTGTTTTCTTAGGCCCTCCTAGACTTTTATTTACTCTATTCTCGACTTCCACACGGCCATTGGTTCGTATACCTGCAGTGAACACAACACTTATCCATGCCCAAGCCCATCGCTCTCTGCAAGGATAAATCTCGTCCTGCAGATATTTTCTAGCACCTGGGTATCGGGCAGTAAGAGCTTCCCAGAGCTTGTCAAATTCTTCTGGAGAGACAGCACGATATGTTGCCCAAAAATCTCAGGTGAAAATTTCCCAGTCTAGTCCAATAGCCACATGAACATGAGTTGCGACATTTCCATTAAGATGATGTAGACAGTAAAAATGCCATGACAATGGCATAGTAATTTTTATGCTGCTGATAAGAGTTGGATGCCGATCACTGAATACCACTTCAGGAGGAGTTCCTGCAGCATCCAGGTGACAACGAAAGACCCAGTTATGTGTCTCGATGTCCTCTGTCTGATGAAATGCATACCAGAGATTTCGAGACTTTCCAAAATTGTCGACACCAATGCCAATATTCAGTGGGTATCCATACTGATTGCGATTGTATGTGTTATCATTAACCAGGATATCAGAAAATTGCCCAGTAAGTTCAGCTTGCACCGGGGATTGCCACCACAGGCCAATAACAACTTGATTTTCATCAAGGCGAAGGTCATATTTCCAGGCAGAATTGTCTTTCTTCTTTTCCTGGAGACTTGAGACAATAGATGCAATATCTCCGCCAAGGGAATCCACCTCTCTGCGAGCCTTGAATCTAGCATTATTAATGAGGTTGGTGATTTGGCGTGGCTCAAGAGGTGCATTTGGGAAGCGATCCTTCAATATAGTGTCCATCTGAGCGCGATCAAATTTTCCTGTGGTAGAGTAATGATTCACAATGCTTTTCTGCTCTGCAGTTGGTTGACAAGGAGCATGTGCTCCGGGGGGAAGTTCACGATCATGGTTATGACACCAGTCGACAAGAGTAATGTTCCATAGTCCTGTGTTGATGCGGTTAATATTAACATGGGCAGAGCAGTCGGTCTTGATGCTCTTTCCAGCTCGATGATCAGAAGGATCAATAATACTGGAATGTCTCTCAGTGTGGCTGTAGTAGTGATTACAGCACATTGTGACTTTGCAAGTATTCCCACCATTCCCGCGTTTTGATTGAGCCACTTTCCAACGGTGGCCTAGCTTCTCTTCCTTAGTGTAGACCAAGTCACGAGCT
>JASFDD010000679.1:0-11012 GCA_036937055.1 Nidula microcarpa | reverse complement strand
AAGTGACCTTGCAAGCTCTAGAGACAGGAAGACCATCTCGAAGAGTTATAGCTAGATAAGTGAAAAGGAAGACCATTTGCTTTATCTAGCTAGCATAGTGTCAGACATTACTTTATCTTACCTTGTGTATTTTGTAGCGCATTTCCGAATAAACATTGCATTTCAGACTTGCCCCCAACGAACTTAAGAGGTAGTGACCAGTTTGTGGGACAGAAAAACAATTTTACTGTCATTCTACTCTACAGACTAAATCACCTTTTCACACTGCCCTCCCCTCATCTTTCCCACACACACCCCTCACCCATGTTGTTGTCTCACATCCCACCATTGATGCTATCATGAGGACCTCTCATGACTCCTCTTCCACATTCCTGCTCTGTCCCTCCCATTTCTTGTTCCTTATCATTGCCTCTCATGCAAAGGGTTTTAATCCAGATACCAATCCAGTACCCTCTGTCACTGCCAGCAGCTCACATGTCCCACCAGTTAGTCCCTATCATAATGACTGCACCCCTGGTGCCACACACCAGCTCTTCAACCACCACAAGGATATCCCCTCTACTTCTCCATTTTCACAAGACCCCCTCCCCCTCCCTCAAGTGAGGCTCGCATCATCATCCACTTATGAACACGTACTTTCTACAAGCTCCTTGAATCACTCCATCATGCTTCCTTCTCCCACCAGCCATGGGCATTCTAAGACTTCCCTGGACTTCATTGTCACCAAGATCCCCAAGTGGGATCTCACCAAGCTCTCAACCCAGGTCAACCACAAGATTGGTGCATCAACAAAGTCTGTTGCTGAGTTCATGGCTATCAGATACACATTTGAGGAAAGCTTGCAGAAGGCCATCTGCCAGGTCAACGACATGTGGAAGGGCTTAGAGGTCTACATTGAGCCAGAGGCTTTGGACTATGCACTGATGCACCCTATGGATATGTGCCTCTTTGCTATTGCATATGTGATGTACACCAAGAAATACTCTTTCAACAAGGTGCATGGCCTGACTAAGATTGACAAGGTTTGTTTTTTTTCCTTGTTTTTCTGCATAATACCTGTCATAACCAAGTTCATCAGCAAAGCACAGGAGATCAGCTCCTCATGCATGCCATCTCCAAGCATGTTGAGAATGCTGGTGTCCACTCTGGTGATGCAACCCTTGTCCTTCCTCTCTTCTCCTTGCCCCTGAATGATATGAACCACCTGAAGACCATCACTGAGAAGGTTGCATCTGCATTCCAGATCTACAGCCCCTGGGAAGCCCACCATGTTCCCTGAGGACAAGGCTGAGCTTGAGGTTATCAAGTGCAACCTGCACTCTTCCATTTGTTCCCCTTCTTCTCCAAGGTCCTGGCATATAACTTCATTGATACCACCACCTCAGCCATTGTTGGGCAGAACATTCCTGAGCCTGTAGATATCATGCAGGAACCTAGGGACTACACTTCCATCAAGGTTTCTCAGTTCTCTTGGATGCAGTTGGGCATTGTTGATTCATTCTTGGGTGTTGATGAGTGTACAATGGTTGTTGTTTCCTTGTGGGATACAATGCTTGCTTGATGTCCCTAGAAATGGCTAGCACCCGCAAGGTTGTCACATCTACTAGGCATATACATTCTACACTGGCCTCCTTGAGGAGCTCACCCTCAACAGCTTCAAGAGTGGCTGGTTTAAGACCTTCAACAATATTGTGCTCTACTGCCTCCAGCTCTCCACCTCATCCTCCTCTGACAACCTTTGGGATTCTATGTTCTGCACTTTCAGCCCATGTTTGTTGGTGGTTAACCCTCTTAGTGCCTTATATCTATACTTTTAACACAGTATGCACAGCCACTGATCTATATATGGTGGAAATGTTATGTAAAAACTTTACTAAGCAAACTGTCCTCTCTTTAGGGTGCTTATCGACCATGGACCCAGGTTCCAGATTGCCTCATGGCCAGCCCAGTGTGCAAAGCGCTGCCATGCTGCTGCCCTGGGCTTGTGCTCCTGCTGTCCCTGTGCTGTTGTCTGTCCTTGCAAGTTCCCTCCCTCGCATTATGTATTCTCCCTGCTCTTCCATTCTCTATCCTTTCCTTTATTTGATGATCTGCATGTCTTTGATGTTCTATTTCCTGCAATACTATGAATACTCAGATCCTCTTGCTGTTTTCTTTGCTGTACTGTTATAAATAAATATGCTGAATGTAATATTAAATTTGGCTTCATTTCTACAGTTAACTGATAACAGATAATGGTCTTCAGATTATCTGAAATAGTATAAAGCTCACTGGCTGTCTTGAATTAGATCTTCTGTAAATACATGGTCTCTCTCAACTTTAACTTCTGATAATATTATAGATCTAAATATAAGGTGAATGCAGCAATAATTACTTCAGATGGCAGAACATTGTACAGTATACTTACAGTATTAGTTAACTCAGATGGCAGAACATTTATTTTGAGATACAAGTCAGGAATTCACTCAGAGGAAAGACCTGATTTACAGGCATGGCATGTTCAGAAACAATATGTTGATTCCACTGAACTTGAAGAAATGATGGAGTGTACATGGAATTAAAATATACAATATAAAATCAAATGAGAGCCACATGTAAATATACAGAAATACATACATTATATCAGATGTGAAAGGACAACAATCCTACAAGAGGTTAGAATTGATTTTAGATGGATGAAGTGTTTTGGAGTTTTATATCATTCATCCTAAAATAAATTGATGGGCATAAGACAGAATTAAATAAACTGCCATAAAAACTTTTTAATGAGAAACATGAATATTTAGTAAGTTAAAAAAGCTAAATTATAAGATATTAATATTTGGAAACAGACTCATCTATCTGGACATGGCCAAGAAATAAGAAGGGGGACATACTTGAATAGAGGCATACATGAAGGGGGAAATACTTGAAAGGGAAACACTTGGACAGGAATATACTTAGCTGGGGAATAGTCCATACAAAGATTAAAACAGATATAGATGTGTGTAGTCACTACAGGGAAATTAAATATGGTATTGAGGAATTCTGCAGATTATTGTATACAGCAAAATGAGAATATAGACACATGGTGCTGAGAGTCAGTTATGGAAAATGAAGATAACTGGATTGATAACTTAATTTATGCTGAGAAATATGCAGAATAGTAGTAGATATTGGGTAATGGTATAAATAAATGAACATAAGAGCAAGATTCATCTCTGAGTGACTCCCAGAAAATGAAGATGACTGAAATGAAGACCCCAGCCTTAAGCAAATAATGCAGTGAATTTACATACAAGGCAGACAACAAAGAACTAATTTTTAAAAAAAATAAACAAGATATGTCTGCAGGCACTGGGATTAAGTCAGGGATTTCAGAAATGAAAAGTAGCAGTCATGGACATGTGTTGGCTCAGCTCTTCTTTAAATAGGTAGTGAATGTCCAAAATTACATGAAGAACCAACAAGCTGTGGCCTGTGCTGGAAGTCCATGAGTGTTAGGAGTGGAGTGACTTTTGCACAGGCCATAGGCACAGGTCTAAGGCTTGTGCTGTTTTATGCAAGCCACTTGTAATGCATTTGAAGCTGACAAATACACATTGTTTTTTTACATATCCTCCTATCCTGTCTGCTTTTCTGTTTGCAATGTTCATACCTCATACACAACAATTGGGAGACTCATCTCTGGAAGGACTCCCATATCTTTAATCTTCCAGTTGGGTAGTTGTGTATAGTACATGTCATCATAGAAGTTCTTGGGGAGTTGGTCCACTGCATCACAGGTGCTGACTGGATTTCCAAGTTGTCATACATGCTTCCTAGGAGCCTTGCCTGGATGGTTTTTTGAGTAGGTATTCTTGTGTTTTTATTGTCTGTTGACCATCTGTAGTATTTCACCGACACATTTCTTTTGCCAAAGCCACCATTTCACCAAAAAAATTGAGTTCCCATTCTTGTTGCACCTTTCATCTGAGCTCATTCCTGAAGGCCCAAGGGTGTCAATCATATGATACACAGCATCCCAACCAGGATTGATTTTTCCCTCAGGATTTCTCCTGTTCCTGATTGCTATATCATGTCTAAGGTACCACAACTGGTAAAACATCAGTAATCATTTACATCCATCTGTCTGCAATGCACCACTGACCTGATCTTGTTGTGTGGTAGATCTTTGTGTATCACATGCTTCATTATATTGTTTTGTAACAAGCTACATCCTCTGTCTGCTCTCCATTGCATAGTTGATGAAGATAGACATGCCTTTCAAGGGTCTTCAGGCATTTATAAAATCTCTCACCAATGGTTTAATCATCTTCATCCATGAAACAGACATCTGGATATTGGGCTTTGAAGTACCTGATGAATTTCTCCCAGAGTTTACAGTTCCACACACTTGACATTATCTTTGCAAAATGTGGCCACATGGGCTTCAGTTTTGGTCCTGGACCTTCAGTGTCATTGTAGGCCATGATCTCTTCACTAAATGGGCATGTGATGAAGGCTATTTGTGAATCTTTCATAATCCCTATAAGTTCATTCATGACCAATCTAACAGCCCTCTAAACCAATGGTTAGCTGCTTCTCTGTTGCATAACATTCAAGAACACACCCATCTTGAAGATAGTAGGGGATCATAGTCTTTCAACAATCATGGGTTGGGCTTTCATCCTCAAGGGTATGTTTGTCCATGGTTTAGGAGCCTGTACTGTGATTACCTGTACTGTGCAGTTAGCTCACTATATGAAGGAAAAGAAGAATGAGATTACCTCTGCCTCACTGCTACTGGTAGTGTCATCATCCTGCACCTGACAATCTTGAATTTTTTGCTCTGCATCCTCCTCCTCCTCACTACTCAGGTTGTACACCTGTCACTGCCTCTCCTTCCACTTCACTTCTTTATGCTTATCAATAGCCATTTGCTGGATTGATTGGCCTTCCTCAGGTGGGCCATCATCCATGCTCATAAGCTGATCTATTTCTCCTTCCTTGGGCTCTTTGTCATCTTCCATGTTGGAGTCTTCATCTTCCAGAGTTTGGATTGGTGGGAAAGTGTTGTTTCCATGTGCAGGGGGCTGCTTCCCTTCTTGGAATCACTAGTGTCAGCATCAAATACATGGATGAATGGACTGTCAGTCATACAGCTGTGACCCAGTATGTGCAAAGATTTATCATGGTATCACTGCTCAGCCTCTATTGCACACTCCTTGACTACTGCTGCACACTGTTCAGCTGCTTTTATCCTTTGCTCTGAATCTTCAAGCATCATTTGAATAGCTTTTACTTTTTCCACTAGACTTTGAATCTTGCTTTCCTTTCCATGCAGAACAACATGTGTTTGGAGGGCATCAAGCTCCACTAATTTCACTTTTTGGATGGTATCCTAGAATTATGTCAGTTATAATATAACCATCATTTCTGGTTTATACTTACACCTGATCTTTGCTTGCTTCTAGGAGGAGTAGGACTTTGTAAGCATCATTTACAAGAATGACCTGCTGTAATTTTTGATACCATGTGAGTTATTATTTTATATGCATTATTTATTAATTCAAACCTCTCCTTGCACTATGCCAGATCAATCATCCACAACTGCAAAAGCTCTGAATGGTCTTGCATTTCAGACACATAACTGTGGTACAGGAGATGGGGCAGTGGCTGCAGGGACATTGGACTGGGCTGCCAAATGCTCCTTGAGAGGATTAGGAACTTCTGCAGTTGGGTGTATTTCATGCTACAGACTGTTAGATGTATGCCTTTCTGGACAAGACTAAAATTTCCTTACCTCTTGCAATCCAGCACATCGAGCATCATTTCCATCATGGATGCAGAGGACAAGGAAAATGACTATGAGCTAGAGCCTGAAGCTGAGCTTCTCTTCAAGCAAAATATGCTGAACATTGTGATAAAATTTGGTGCATATGAGTGTGGTATGATGCATCCTTGTCAATGGTCATCCACCTTTAGACTTTAGCAACAATAAGAGAACTTTGATGAATGGCACTTTGACAATAATAAGCAGTATGTTGCCAGGTCAATGGCTTCATGTACAGCATTGACAGGTTCACAATAAGTCCATACCATTCCATATATCCAGACATTATGTCTGCAGTGTTAGTTGGGAGCATTTGACGGGAAGAGCTCCTGCAGACACCTGAATGAACCAGCAGAGCATGCTCACAGCAAAGTAAACATGCAAGGAGTTGCTGACCATCATCATATTGTTTAGCAAGCCCTTGTGACCTGTTTGGCAGATGCTGGACCCTTATTTAACATGATCATCTTCTTGACTTCCACCTTTCTTTCAGTTTTCCCAGAAGATGGATTGTATCAAAGCAGAAATTTCTACCAACTTTTGGTTTACCCAAAAGGTTGGATTGGATTATATCATCCCTATCATCCAACATGGAGTGTCACAAACCTCAAAATAAACCTCAAAGCATGCTCAGTGGCTCACAGAATCCCCCTTGCACAATGATCTACATACATGTGAGAGTATGATGGCAAGAAATTTACTCCTCAAGTTACTCCTCAGATTTCACCTCAAATTTCACCTCTCAGTGCACTACTCCTCATCACTTAACTTGCTCAACTCACTTTCCTGTGACTTGAAGCTTGAAACTTGGCACATCTTGTCTTGCTCTTTGGCAATCTTCTGGACAACCTGCATGTATCAAATTTAAATTGGAAGAATGCATTTGCTTTGTTGGATTGTTGTACCTGCTTTACTTTATTTGCCAGCTGCATTTCTTTTGTCTTCTTGAACTGCTCAGCTGTATTCTTCAGCTGCATCTTCAGCATATCACAAATGGGCCAGTCTGTTTCATATTTGTCCTGAATCCTGAAGGTTCTGGTTATCTGCAGCAAGGTATTAGCAATCCATCTACATCCTTAAAACTCCACACTGACTTGCTTGCAGATCATTGATATTGAAGAAATCTTCTGCTTGCTGAATGACTGCTGCAGTTTTAATTCACTTTTTGCCTCCACATGAACCATTTTCTGTTTGGTAGTAGTCAGATATTAAACATGTGAATTGCAACCTCCATACCTGGACATTCTCATACATGGTCGACAACCAGTCTAATGCATCTTGTAAATTATAT
Source organism: Nidula microcarpa (assembly GCA_036937055.1). Classification (NCBI taxonomy): domain Eukaryota; kingdom Fungi; phylum Basidiomycota; class Agaricomycetes; order Agaricales; family Nidulariaceae; genus Nidula; species Nidula microcarpa. Next base: position 3,927 of record JASFDD010000679.1, on the reverse strand, counting down.
CCCCCAGATCTGGGTCTTCCAGGCTTGCCAGCCAGTTTTGGAATCTTCTCCTTCCTGGAATGAGTCTTTTTTCTGTGTGCAGCATGGTTTGAAGCTATATCCCTGATTGAATTTTCTGCCACAGAGAAGTTGACGTCCATGAGCTTGCCTCCAGTAGGCTCAGATTCAGAGGTCAATGTGGAAGTTATCAAAGATAGATTCACATGCCTGCCTGTCAAAGTTGATTCAAGATGCAATAACTGGTAATGGAGTCTGCCCATTTGGGATGAGCTTGATTCTTGGAATAATGAGAGGCAAGTGCTTCTTAATAGCTAGCTCCATGGTAGAATGGTTGTGTCAAGACCTGAAATGGCCAGATAGGAAGGACAATAAGGCCAAGGTGTGAGTCTGATGATACCCAAGATGTGCTAGACAATGTAGGACATGGGCTTCAGCTTATGTGCTGCACTTCCCACTATCCTTGTCCTGTATTTAGAATAGAATGATAATAAGAACTGAGTTTGATATAGGTAATGAGAGCTCAGCTCGTCGATGAGAAACAAGAGTTCAGCCGAAGTTTGGCCAAAGGTTGGCCGGAGTGGCCAGAGGATTGGACAAGAGGTTGAGAGAGTATACAGTGAGTATCAAGCCAGGAAGTGGATTGACAATGCAATTAACAAACTAAAGAACTACAACTTGAATACTACAACTTATATACTATTCCTAGAGATAAGTTATCTGGTACTAAGTCTAATGTAGATATAGGGAGCATATGGGTGTAGAGGTCAGGTTGTGTCTACAGCATGGAGAGAGAGTCAGATAAGCAGAAGAATGTATTGAGATTGAGACAGATAACTGGAAAGCATTGTGGGCATAAGAGATAAGGACTTGAAAGAGACTAGTATAAAATGGAGACTCAATGCGGAATATCTGAAACACATAGTTGGCCAAGATGTGGCTGAGACAGCTGAGACAGCTGAGACTTGGCTGCAAGGACTTAGGATTATAATGGATTGATGTGTGACAGGTTGGTGACAAGTGAGGCTGGAACAGGATATGACAGGTTGGTTGGTTGGAATGAGTGATTGTTGGTTGGTTAACAATTGGTTGGTTGTTTATATATCAGTTATGGTCAGTATTCATTATTCCAGTTGTGAATTATGCAGTGTTGGTATTTTATTCAAAAACCACAGCAAAACAGGATCAACAGAAGAACTTTGCTTATTCCCATTCCCTTGCACCTTCTGTGAGGTTTACAACCAGTTTCATCTCGTCTCCATTATGCATGGCACCACTTTGTCCCAATTTGCTTTGGCTGCCGTCTTGATAGACTGTTTTACAACACATTTTTTATCTTTGCTTCCATTGCACACTTCACTTGTGTGCCAATCTAGATCTGCACAGTGGTAGGCATCTGCTGTGGAGCTGTGGTGTTTGGTCACACACCATGGTGCAGGAGGCATGCCAGGTGGCAAACTTTTGCCTGATCAACAGGTCTTTGCAGTCCTCAGATTCCCTGCTATACATCCAAGATCTCCACTTATTTCTTTCATGACACTTCTCCTTCAGAGCACTTTTGTATTTACTCTCCTGCCTTTGATACTTTTGATATTGTCTCAACATTGTATTGAGAATAATCATGATAATTCCAAAGCCCCATACAATGCTGTATCTTGGAAACCTGTCCCAGAAACCAACAAGATGTGGGCAGAATTGGACATTAAGGATTACAAAAGAAGTACAGTGGCAGATCTGGTGGCAGATCCAGGGACTATGAGGTGGGGCTTTGGAATCATCATGAGCATGCTCAATACAATAAGCAAATACACTCAATGGAATGGAGACTGTAGATATCCAGACAATATCAAAGGTATCAAAGGCAGCAGAGCAAATACAAAAGTTCTCTGAAGGAGAAGTGTCATGAAAGAAAAACTGGAGACCACAAAAGAGAGCAATGGAGATGATTTATGGAAAATAAGACAATAGTGTGTTGAAAGTTTATAAGTCAATAGGCAGTGGTATGGAAATTTCAATCTACATTTTGCATTCTGGAACATCAACAAACCTCAACCTCAACATGCACTCAATTGTATTCCAATGAACCATTTTCTACATGACTTCATGAACACAGTGAACCCATCTGCAACTGTAGGAAGCAAAATCTTTATTAAGCAAATTATCACAATATTTACATATGCATCACAGGAATACTGTGAAGGCTTTTGTCTACCCTCTCAGCAAGGGCCAATTAACTGTCTAGCATTTATGTGCAATGGTGAACTATTGGCTAGTGGTGGTAAGCATGCTCAGTGAAGTATTTATGAGAAGTTACTGACTGAGTAGCGGAGCAGGTGATGACAAAGTCATACACATATGGAAAATGGATGCTCAAAGCTGCTACCAAAAAATCAAAGATCACCTTCAATGCTGGGGGCAGATTAATTGCCTGAAATGGCTCAAGCCTGAGGTTGCACAGGTGGCAACAACACTCTGTTTTGGCACAGGCCATGGCATGGTGCTGATATACCAAAGGGTGAGGGGAGGAGTACGTCTACTTAAAAAAGTCTTGAATTCTTTGGCTGACAGGTGACCATTTAGAACAAGTTGCTAGAGATCAGTAGCCAGTGCATGCTACCTTTGACTGAGCCCATAGAGGCATTGAATTATGATCCAGTCCATAGCTGGTTGGCAATTACTGGCCATAACAATGCTATAAAAATGTACACTGTAGAGCAGAATGGTGAGCAGAGATTGTTCATGAGTTCCATAAAGATCGCTTACATAGTTATAGGTGCCCTCACCAACATATGGATAAGGCAGATGTCTGAGGGGAAAAGCAATAACCTGCTTGGTCCTCTGATCCCTTGTTTAATCCACTTTCATCATAATTACAAAAACATCCTGGTTTTTGGGGTTGAGACAGGGGAAATGTGAGTACTATATGCATTAATTCACATGGTTTTGATGTTCAACATAATTACTAGGATGTCTCAAGGTGCACTATCCAGTTCTATGACAGGGCTGGTTGCCATGCTTAAATCTGGCATGTAAGTGAAGTTATTACTTATCAATAATGAGACTGATACACCCTAGGCAGATCTACACCTAAACACTAAGGGAAAACCACATATCAACATCTAAATTATGATATTAGTGAAAACAACTAGCTATGACAGGATAGAGTCCAATAATAAAGTCATAAGTACTGGAGAAAACGGGCTAGCTAGAATGAAGGAAAATGCAGAGTGCAGCAGTGCTGAATATAGCACCAGCATCTGGAACCGGATCTAACTGATATGGCTAAACAGTGACCGGGAGAGGCTATAGCGCAGCCAAACCAAGACAACAGTGATGCTTTGTTTGGTTTCAGAAGTGAGCCCTAATAGTCACACACAAAGAGAGAAAAGGAAACATAGTGGAACCTTGCACAAAAGAAGACCATATGACTAACCACAGATGGGCAGAAAGCAAAATAATAATAAATGGAATATAAAAGTCTATGCTACATAAGTAAGAAACCTACTAGCCAAAGACAGAAGATAAGTAAGAGAGACACAAATGAACGAAGTGTCAGATATGTTAGTCAGGTTCCAAAGAAGAGAAGAGAAAGGCACCCGTGAGACATCCTCCCAGAGAACAAATACAAATAAACATGTGATTGTTAGTAAGCGATGCCCGAAATAAGAGTGAACCAAAAATTGGGCCAAGAAATAAGCTAAGGATAGCCATCCAGGAGGAGATAAAAGCTCGAGGATAAGGAATGAAGAAAGCAACAGGTATTTTGCCCCTGTTCTCTCACAATGCGATCCACAGTGATAAGCTCTTTGGCTCCTGCACCGCTAAGTCAGAGATACAAGCATATTCCGGTTCAGTTTCAAAGTTAGAGGTGTTAGCTAGAGCTAGCAACTTGAGAGTGAAAACCACCATATACCCTAATCTAAGAGAGAG
>JASFDD010000678.1:0-11032 GCA_036937055.1 Nidula microcarpa | reverse complement strand
TACCATCTCGTTTCTGATAAATAAGACCATCCTTCTCAAGGAAATCTTTAAAGTGTTCTGGCTTTGTTAAAATGCTGTGAAAGAATTCATCTTCGTGATAACGATACTTCAAGCTATCTGGTAAGGGAATTCCTATATTACTAGCTGTAACAATCATTGAAGGCCCTTGTAATTTATTTTGGGTCTGGCTGTCCTTTTGAGATGTTTCTGGGATCGTTTCAACAACATCTTGGTTACTGCTATGATCTATAGGTGGTATCTCAGGTGTTGCTTCTGGTTCAGCTATTTTCACTGACTTCTTTGCATGCTGTTTTTGTTTAGGACCATAGGTGCGATTTTCTGCACCAATCTCAGCGATCTGCGTGGTGGCTCCAAGATAGTTTCAAGGTCTGCAAGTGCTGTCACACCAGTGTAAATCGGAATAGTAATATTTTTTAATTCACCATTATGTCCTTGTTTCTCGTCTCCTGAGCCGTCAAAACTATCAGGACCAACACATTCATTCGGAGAGCAGATGACTCCAGCTGGTTTGTCACTGTAAATGCGAGATAGGGAATCGGCAACTATATTGCTTTCTCCAGGTATGGAATGTATAGGGAACTGGAACTCGTTTAAAACATCTAACCATCTATGCTGTCTTGCTGATAGATTTTTCTGTGTTATAAAATGTTTGAGAGCTCAATGATCTGTACAAATACGGAATTTTGCACCATGTAATATACCCCTGAAAAAATATTTTTGGTTTTCCTTCCTGTTGGGCGTGGTTTAGGGCGAGTCTTCTGCTCTACTGGAGGATGAGGTGGATTCATAAAGAAATCAGATCCATGCTATGGTGGCAGTAAACATAGTAAGATATCTGCGAAGAAAATATAGTTAACACTCGTACCTCTAATTCTCTGTCACTTCCTTCTCGATCTCCATGGTTCCAAAACTTGGGTAGACCAGTATATAAATTCCAATCTTGATGTTGTCCAGCATCAAGTCCCCACTGATAATTACCTGCAACCTCTGCATGTGCTGCAACTTTGAACATTTCCTCTTCAAGATGCTCCTGGCATTCCATTTCAACATTGACATCAGTGTCCAGTGATGTAACTGCACTGAAGTGAAGCTTTCTCAAGCAGCTATTCCATGCTAAGACCCACCATCTACATTTCAGCTCACTTCAAGCCAAAGGTGTCAAGGTTTCTTGTCATTATCCATAATATGCTGTTCAAACCAGTTCAAAATTTGAGCATTTTTGATCAGTGAAAGAGAGCTGACATATGGTAGGACTGTTTTTGTAAGTGATTTTTTTGCCTTTTCAAGGTATGTTTTTGCTGGTATTGTTTCTTCGAGTTTACCAAGGTCATTTTGTGCTAGAAGTTTTGTAAGAACAAACTTGTGAGGTTTAAGAATCTTGTCAACAAGTTTTGAATAAGGAATAGATGATGGATTTGCAAGAATGTCTTCCAAGGTGTCAACTTCATGGGCATGTTTCCACTTCCCTAGCCAAATAGCTGTATGTGAAGTGAAATGAGAAAAAACCTTTAAAAATTTTACTTGAATTTTCCTCCTTGTTTTATGATCCATCCATAATGAGTCAACCAAATCTGTCACATTTACCAATGATGTTTGATCTGGCAGAATACCATCATTTACGAAGATATTATCTTGCCAACACTGAACAATCCATACATACAATTCTTTGTGGATAAGACAAACTGTATACCAGTACAATCTGTTGCAAGCAAGTGCCCCACAACCCAACCTTCAAATATTTGAGTAATGATATGAATTTAATTAAAATTATGAACATACCACAAGTGATCTTTCAAAATCTTTGTCATTTTTGTATGATCTTCCATCTGTCTATTAAAATAATCAAAGAAGATTCAGAGGAAAAATGAAATAATTAGGGGCTGACTTTTGCTTAGATGTATGATCCGGCTGTCTCTGAGTTCTTGGAAGAATGTGTGAGAAATCACAGTGATCACAATGGAATGACTGCTTCTTTCCAAGATTACTAGCTCTCCCTTCCTGCTTGCATGCAATATGCAACCAATCCTTGCATTCTTTGCATTGGATTGCTCCTCCAGAAATATTTGGGTCATATAATATGTTTCCATCTCCAGAAGTTCTGCAGCAGCAAATAAGATTGAAGGTTTCAAATGTTAGGGGTAAGTTAATGATTTTAAGAAGGGAAATTCTCCATACAAAAATAAAGGATTTTGTTACTTGCAAAGGGCAGAAATCAGACAGAAGCTAGGAGGGGAGGCACCAGTGAGCTGGCAGACATCGAGTATTTTATTTTCTGAAGATAGAGAGCTTATTGCCATTCATCACTATCCAAACAGAACCTCATTTATGCTCCACTGACATTCATGGCTCGCAAAGACACTGACTGGCTCTTCTGTACCATTCTTTAGTTCATTATCAAGTTTCAAAATAGGTCTGTGCAGCATCAGTACCAGTCTGTGCAAGTCTGTGCCATTGGGCATAGGAAAATTGCCGTGGCAGAGCGTGCCATGGCATGCATTGGCATGCATTGGCATGCATTGTTTGTATATATTTACAGGTGTGCATTGGCATGCATACTTAAGTGCGTGCATTGGCATGCAGTGACATGCCATTGTAGACCACTCCATGCCAGAATTTAATCATGGCATTCCAAGGTGTGCGTTATTTCTCACCTTCCATTGTATATGATATGAAATGGTGTGAAACATGGAAGTATGTAGACACACTTCTGTATTTCGCACCCCAATAATTTTTTCTGTCCATTACCCTGTTAAAGAGTCTATACTAGTAAAGGACACTCATGTACCTGCGCAAACCCGTCACGCACTTGCGCAAACCTGCACGCACTTGCGCAAAACCTGCACGCACTTGCACAAAACATGCACGCACTTGTGCAAACCTGCACACACTTGTTTAAACCATCGTTCGGTTGCACAAATCCACCAGTGAACCAATTTTTTTAAGGTATGCATCCATTGCATTCGAAATACATTGTTTTTGGAGCTTAGTAGCAGTTGCGATTTTGACCTGCGGGTGATGCACATGACGTATAGAACATGAGTCAAACCCTACGGGCATGCTGTGTCTATCTTGAAACCTGCAAACCATCTGCTCTATTATATATATATGCACTTATTTTATTTTATATGACAGAGCAGTAGAAAAATATGCTGTATGCATTATGCACGCAACTTTGCGCAACCCACAGATGCACGCAAACGAACGTAAATAGTTCTTGCGCACATGCACGCAAGTTTGCGCAAGCATGCAAGTGTCCACGCAAAAATTCCTGTGCCCATTAATGTGCATGGCGTGCATGGTATGCATTGGCGTGCATATTGGCGTGCATGCCGTGCATTGGCGTGTATCTGCGTGCATTGGCGTGCATGCACGTGCATTGACGTGCCCATTTTGAATGAGCTATGTACAAGTGTGTGCAGGTCTGTGTTGCTCAGTGCCGATCTGTGCTTAGGTCTGTGGCCCTCTTAATTGCAGTCTTATGGAAAAAATTTGGACAGCTGTGCGTCTGTGCCAAGTCTATAATGTCTGTGCGTCTGTGTACAGCCGTTGCACGGACTACGCACGGATGCCACGGCCTTTTCTCATTGCCCGCTGGAATGGTTTCAGCATGCTTCCCAAACTCAGGTGTATCATCAGGCTCTGAAGATGGTTCAAAAGATTTCAGATAGGTGTTGGAGTAGTTAAACTTCAACGAAACACAAATAATCTATGTGAAAAGAAGCTAAACTAAGTCTGATCTAGCGTCTTTGAGGAAATTAACATCCTCCTCGCAGAGTTCTTGCTCATAAGGGGAACATATATCAGCAGACCTTAAAAATTGCTGATAAATAATTCCAACATGCTCATCAGACCGTGGTAGAATTTGAACGCGTGTTGGTTTCGGTGTAGCAGTCAATCCTGTTGAATAATCGCTAAGATCTGGAATCATTTCTTTTCCATTAAGGTGGTCTACAGCAGGAAGGAACTTGAAGGCCCAGATTAGGTTAGCTGCATTAAGTTCCTGGAAAAGGTAGATAATTGAGTAAGCTTGTGTTACATCCGAAGAGATTATTCGTTTACCATGGATGATTTAGCAAAAATAATTCCCGGGCATATACGTCGACCGCCACCGAACGAAAGATTGGGGCGACGAGCTGGATCGTCTTTAATACCATTCATTATACCGTAGGGATGCTTCAGAAATCTCTCCGGCATGAATTTTTCAGGTTGTTCGAAGTACCGCTCATCGTGGAAAATTGCATCTGTAATCCAGTTATTTATTCGACTCCCATCTACTGGAAAGATGAAGACGACTTACGTATATTCATGAATATCATAGCATCTTTCGGATAAGCGAATCCATCGACTACTTCATCATTACTCATTTCATGGGGTAGACCCAAGGGTCCAACTGGACGAAATCTGGAGGCCTTGAATGGGTTTAATTATAACGGAGGGAGAGAAATGGCAAATTAGAACATACTTCTTCAATTAATGCTAGAGTATAAGGCAGATTTTCGAGATCTTCCCAATTTGGAGCTCGCTCATGTCCAATGACTCTGTCAATCTCCTCTCTGGCTTTTCTTTGTTCATTTTGAAAGACCACAAGACAAAGTACTAAATTTTGAAGAGTGGCAGAAGAAGTATCAGACCCTTGAATGAGAACGCCACCTAGGTTCCTATAACATACGCCAGATGCTTTCAATACACGAACTCTGGAAAAAGCTATATCACCTACGATAACATCTCGTCACTGTTCACATTCCAACTAGATGTATTCTGGATAATCTCCTCGAGAAAACATCCATTTCCACGACCATCTTCGAGTCGCGTTCGTACAACGTTGAGAAGTCGATTGTACAGTTGTTCATGGGAAAATCTTGTAATTCTTATTATTTTCTTCCATTGGACGAACCTTTCAGGAATCCAATCCAAAATTGGAAATAGATCAACAGGAGGCAAAGTGCCGATATCTAGTGCATGCAGAAATTGTTTGTGCGCGGAATAGAATTCGAGGATGTCGGGAGAGTGAATACGAGGACTTCTTTTTCCGTAAACAATTCCCATAGCAAAGGATGTTGTAAACCGATGAATGTGCATATACCAGTCCTGAGAGATAATGAATTATGTAAAAAGTTGAAAATATCGTATACCCACCTCTGGACTTTTAAGCAAATCCCACATTAGTTGACTGGCCTCGGCAGCTTGATATGGTCGAAATGTACTGAAATGATCGGCACTCAATAATTGACTGACGGGTTTACGCAGCGCTTTCCAGGTGTCGTTTGCTATCTGACATCAGATCCCGCCAGGACATATGCGCAATGGAGGTCCTACCGAATCGTCCACTTCCCAAATTCATGTTATGGGGAATGATTTTGTCTGCAATAATTGATTTAGGTCGGTTACTGCTGGAAAGACTGCGTTTCTCGATAATCTCCTTTACAACTGTAGGACTATTAAGGACGATAATAGTCTTGTTAAATATTTTGAGTGAGAATACGTCCCCATATGTCTTGGCTGTAAAAATGGAAATAAGGGAAAAGTATGATTCTGTTGACAGATTAATTTACCCCATTTTGTAAATTGAAGATGCATATGTCCTGTTGGAAAAATATCGAGATTTCCGGTGACGAACTTTGTGGGAGGTCCAGGTGGAAGATCGGCGCGACGAGAGCCAGCTTTGTGCAGTACATTGAGGCCCCAGAGAGCGACGGCAGCAATCAATCCTAGAATACAAGAGCCAGCATGATTAGTGAGGAAACCCATGTCTGGGCGTTCATTCAAGTAATTTGTGAGATTCTTTCGCGACGTCCTGTCATGTTCATATTTATATAGGAATAGTATGTAAGCGCTATGTGGTGGAACTTGAAGGAAGAATAATTCTAGTTACATCAGTGGAGAATCACAAAAGTCTACAGGTGTTACATCGGGTCCGTGGGAATGATGCACCAATAGTCAGGTGTGGCAACAGCAGCGGGGCTATGTGTCTTTGATTGAGAACTCGTAGAAAGTCTGATATTTCCTGCATTCACACATTACGAAGCGCTGTGAACAATCAGCTATAATTGGAAAAGTTCTGTATTGGTTCTGTGAACTTACACTTGGGTCGCGATTCCGCTCTCGCAGATGTCACTGAAGAGCGTCAATCAGAAAGTAAATTTAACCCAATCTCTGATTCAAATCAGCGACAAAGAGACAGAAATAAGTGCGTACACCAGATTCAATCTCAAGCGAATCTGTTATATTGTGTCCGGTTTTCCAGTCAAATTCAGATTACGGCATCCATCAGCATTGCAACATGCATCATAGCCAACAGAAGATGCCTCATAGCCAACAGAAGATGACTGTGCCTTTCCATCGTGCATAAATAAAAAAGCAAGCGCTGACATCTTCCATAAAACGTTCAGCAGCAACCATATCCATATATGCGAGCAAGAATGTGGATTTGACGGTTAGCCTCAGTTTATTTTATATTTACACATCTTACGACCAAGTGCTTTTAGAGCACAGAGGCAATTAAGAATGTCATCAGCACTTTCCTCATGCGATGTGAAATCCCGTCTATGAAGATCGATTTCGACTTCAAATTTTTTATGTTAGCCTGCGAAGAGGATGTCAAGCATGGATATCCCATGGACGGAAGATATTCCCTGAAACCGTTCATCCCTGGGGGTGGTCATATCTACGACAGTGTGTGCTCATCTCGAAGTTTTTAATGCTCGAATGGCTATATGCTTGTTTACTGCTTGCGCAATCTACTGACGACGCATTTCACCATCACGCCACTGTCTTTGAAGAGTTTAAAGAACGGTTCATGCAGAATCAGCATCAAGACGATCCGACTCTGGAAGCTTTTACGGAGCTTATCCGTCAAATGCTTGTCCACTTCAAGAGGGTTGTAGCAAACATTGTTGTAACTTCGACTTTAAATGGAATTGCCGCTATTATTTATCGACACAATTTTCCATACTAATTAATAGCCTGTTCTTCCAGCTATCATCTTCTGCCCATTCGCATTTTCCCCAAAAGTGCCAGCTGCAAATTATATCCAATCACTTCCGGATCTAATGATATTCATAAATAATGCCAAGTTCGTAGGCTAGTTTGCTTATGCCTGGCTGCGAATGATGCTGATATATCAAAGTGCAGTGACATACTTTCATTCTTTGAGAAGAACTAGACGGAGAGACCGTGAACAGAATTTCACTTCTTGCATCTTGTTACCAGATTCCCAAATGCGAAGCGCTTCTTCATCTTGCCAGTTAAGCTGTGGAGGCACATAAATGAATTCTCAACATATTAGATACAGATTCAGAAAGTAAAAGGTCTTAACTCATGTTTAGCAAGGGTTTTGTTAACTTCCATATGTCTGCAGATAGGTACAGACTGACGGATCTTCATATTTAAATACAATTTTATGTCTACTCTCCTGCTCGGTCAAAGTCATTGCTTCATTTGTCTGGGGTGGATTTGGAACTCCAAATTTGGTTGGCTTGTATTCCTTGTCCTTTGCTGCCATCTCAGCACTGCCTGTGGGTTGTTCTCTCTCTCTCTCCTCCCTTTCATATCCAGATGCCTAAAGCAAAGGATTCTAAGCCCAAATATAAGCCTGGACTCAAGCCTAGACAGAAGTAAGCCCTGTGACAAACCCAAAGCTGCAAATTCACCTTCTCTGCAGCCTGTAGGCAATGGTTGTGAGGACAGCAACAAAAAAGCCACAAACCATTGGCTGACAGTCAAGTGGGACAACACCAGGACCAACTGTGTCCTTAACTGGCTGAACTAAAACCCTGATGATCATAACTGGCTTATGTTAGTCATGTGTTGCTGTCATTCCATGCATTCCACCAACTCATGTCTTAGTCTCTGCAAACATTGTTGATATTTTACAAAGAGGGTGGACTTACAGTACCCATTTTTCAGTCTTTTTTCATTTCAATTTTTAATGCTCACTCATTCCATTTAGCAGTAAAAAAAAATGTAAAAATAACCTCAAAATGAATGAAAAATGGCTGAAAAATACCACCATGAGGAACCCTAATGGCCTTTAGATCTTTCCCAACCTTTTTTAAATTGCAGTCCCTGTAGGATTTCTCTCTACTGTTTTTAAATTACAACATCTGTACTATGATTTCTCTCTGCTATATTTCAATTACATTGCCCCTCAAAATTGTTCTCAATTTTTCTCTCCTTCATGGCAATAAGTGTAGAAGGTTTGCCAATAGCAGATATAATGTCCTTGATACAGTCAGGAAGACCCTTTGAATGATGGTGGCATAGTGTCAGGCACACAAACAATACACCTAATAGTGCAGTGTTGAGGTCGTCAAATCACTCAGAGGAAGGAGAGGATAGGGGAGTAGGGGTGAGCACTGTATTGCTAGTGGAGATATGACCAGCTCAAGACTGGGGTTCTGAGTACAAACAATGTAACTAAATACTACCTAACTCATGTACTTTGCATGTACTACTCATGGCCTGTGCATGTAAGTAATGTGTCATGTACATGTGTATCATGCATGTAAGTAACAATCAATCATAAAAAGAAGAAAGCCTTGTGTTGTCCTCATGGGTGCAGTTGCATCATGATATCCATGCAGTGTCCATGTGTCCTTAAGATAAGATCTTCCTGTGATAAGATCTTAAGATAAGATAATGACAATTGATGAAAAGAAAGGTGAATTCATGACACATAGAGCACAAACATCACAGCAGAGACGAGTAGAAAGATTGTTGAAGATGACATTGTACTTGATAATGCATAATTACCACATGAAGATTGTCAAGTGATTCTTCCACATCAGCTATTGGATTGACAGCTCCAAATTATGACTTGATGTTAAGTTCATAATTTTCTCAATCCTCAGTCTCTATACCAACACTGATAGCAGGTTCAAACCTTTGGAGGAAAAGGCCACAGTGGTATGACAACACAAATTTGATCTTAGCTGCATCAGAGTAGTAATGGGAGGGATTTTATCGAAATATACTGTGCACTGGAGAAGAAATGGCTGGAGTTTCAGCCAATGTATTCTGTTAAAAATTTCAAGTTTTCAGCCCTTAGCTTTTTCTGCACAGAGAGCATCCTGCTGGTCATATTTGCAGATGGACTTAGTTAGGCTATTTAAGGTGTTTGCAAGAGCATTGTTCTGGGATTTGTTGAACAATTAATCACCTTTGTTATTGTCCCTGCTGTTCTGCCATCATTATCACCATCATTGTCACCATTATGTGCAGGGTTTCTGCCAATAGAGGCATTTTCATGATGGATGCTTTTTCTGTCTGGTATATCTTCAGACAGAGCTGCTGGCAGGTCAAGAAGGGTGTTGGATGGGAGAGTGGAGCTTTCCCCATTTCCAGTCTTATGGTAGACTGGCTACTTGCCTTTTGCAGAGCCAGGAGCTGAGATGGAAATAGTACCATCTGCTTGTGAGATGATAGCACAAGCAATTGTATGAGTATTAAGGCCAGAATGATCAGAATTTTGATAAGATTATGCATGCACAGAACATGAAGTAATTATAGCATAAACCATAATAAACGATCCAGAAATATGAATATGAATATACTGTAAAATAATGAGGAGGGACAGCCAGAATGCATGTGTAGTGATGTGATGAACAGGAAAGTTTTATATAGCCTAGGACTTCAGATATATTAATATACTTTCAATTTAAAGAGTGTAATAATAAAAGTTTTTGAATTATTTAAAATTGGTTTTTAGATTTCCCTGGTGCACATCAAGGTTTTTCACCCAAAATAGGGCTTTGCCCTCCCTCACAGATTTCATCTGGAATCCATCTGGAATAGCTGGCAGTAGGACCAGCGAAAACGGATAGAATCCACCAATAATTACTAGAATGTAGAATGGTTTCTGGGATGACCTGGACAGAATGGGCTTGGAACTTTGTAAACTGTATTACTTAATTTTAGACTTATTTTCACACAATGTAACTGTATTATTTGCTTTTTTTTTTACCGCATTTGTGGGCATTTTAGCGGAAAAATAACCACATCATTTGTTTTGTAATTTATATTTGGTCAATTAGGGACCTTTAAAACAGTATTACTTAATTTTAGACCTATTTTCATGTAATTTAAGGGTAATTTATCAATGGTCCAGTCCTGCTGTGTTCTGATTTGCCAAATTCACAACTGAATTCATTGATCTGCCAAGTTTGGTGTGAATTGGTTGCATCAATGCAGCCACAACACTCAATCCAGAAATGTCTTGCTATTCTTTCTTCCTTTCTTCCCACTTGTCCTGTCCTCTTGCACAATGCAGCCCTCTACTGTCAAGAACTCATTTCCAGGTAAGACCTAGAGTTTCCAGGCAAGTATTAACTCAGCAGGGGCAGGGAAAATAACCAGAGACTCTAGAAATATCTCTGGAAATGTGTTCTAGCACTATGTTGAAGAGAGGGGTCAAAAGTGGATGGTGGCTTCAGCTCATGTGCTGCACCATCTTCATTTCTAACATTCAATTTACAATATTTGATTACCAGAGTGGTCATATCCTGTTCCAGCCATTACACATCACTATTCCATCACACTCCTATTTGCCACAAATCCCAAGTCCTTGCAGCTGGGGTTTGGCCATGTCAGCCACATCTGGCTGACTATGCATTCCAGATATCTGTATTGAGTCTCCATTTCACACTAGTCTCATTTCAAGTTCATTATCTTTCATTTCCACAAAGCCTTTCAGTTACTCCACACTTTAGTTACAACCTGATCTCTACTTCCACATGCTTTGTATATCTTCATTGGACTTAGTATCAATAGCATATCTCTAGGAATAGTATATAAGTAGTAGTATTCAAGTTGTACTTCTGTAGTTTTTTAATTGCATTGTCAATCCACTTCCTGGCTTGACACTCGCTCTATATTCTCTCAACCTCTTGTCCAATTCTCCAGCCACTCTAGCCAACCTTCAGCCAATCTTTGGCTGAACTCTTGTTTCTCATTGATGAGCTGAGCTCTTGTTACCTATATTGAACTCAGTCCTCTTTATCAAGTCTATTCTAAA
>JASFDD010000677.1:0-11073 GCA_036937055.1 Nidula microcarpa | reverse complement strand
TTCAAGTGCGGGAGGCAAAGAGGGCCATATAAAGCTTGGAGGCGATGAAGGCAGAGGGGGATGGTCCTAATATACACCCGGATGACGCTTAGATGAATAGTGATAAGCAATGGTAAAGTGCCATGTGCTGCAAGGAACGAACACGCGAAAGCACTGCCACTCGCGCATAAGATGCGATCAGTCCGAACAAGAATGGTTATATATAGGACTAACGCCTGCATCCATCCCATACACCAACAAAAAGCTAATATACGTGAAAATGCAATTTTCAGGCCAAATGTATGAGCTAACCACTTTGCAAAAATCTTATTTGAGTGTTTTTATGGTAATGACCAAACGAATCACAACTAATCAGCTGAGATCAAACTCAGCACGTGTACAAATTCAGTACCATCGCGTCCAGACAGCCATATCGCGTCTACATCCTATTACTAGCTTTAACACTCAATATTGCTACTAAATGTCACTTCCATACTCTGTATCCGTTTTTCGCTTTCTCCGCGCTGTTCCCGTCCTCAAAAATGCGAAACCCCCATCCACCTTCAAAAAGCTTCAAAACCACGAAAAAATAGGCAAAGTAGCGTACAAGGGAGCGAAGGAAATCATCCCGAGCTTGCGAGAGCGCTTTGGAGAACGCCTTAACAATTCAAAATTAGTTATTTGGTGAGTCTTGTTTCATTTTCCAGCTTTTCTTGACGCGACCGCCCATTACAGTACACCGATCCATCCCGCCGCGCCCGCCAGAAAACGGCACGTTACCATGCGCCTTTTTTTGGGGGATCATGGATTATATCAGGGAGGCGTTCACGCATACGAAGAGGAGTCAATCCCGGCCACTTACGTCGACGTTTCGAATGGTCCTGGGAATCCGAAGTACCGAAGTTGGGAGGGCTTGAATTTCAACGATATTAAGCATGAAGTTGAGGAGATTTAGTCAGGGTAGGCCTTTCACTATATGCTTTTAGCAATTTACTTATCGTTCTGCATCAGATTGGGTGTTTGTAATGTTATCTTGTTGCCATGTTGCTATGTTTTTCGGCTTTCTATGTTTTCTGTTTGAAGTTGTATTGCTTTCAAATCAATGTATATTGTATAATTCAGTTCAAAAACATGTGTATAATTTAGATAACTGTATATACTTTGTAACATTGGATATAGATGTAATCGATACCTGCAGAAGAGACGGACTTCATCGCAGCTGTGGTGAGACGACCGCAATACACTACTCCCGCGGCGCTGTCGACGAAAACTTTGAATGCATGATAAATTCAACGTGTTCGGGGTTATCGACGGCGGCGAACGAGCTAACTGGACACGCTCGATGACAGCGATGGTGTTCTCGACGTTGCCATCGTCGTTGACGACATTGTCGATGGCGCCGAGGGAAGTCACATGACTTCCCGTGGTACCTCCGGCACGCGTTTGAGTACTGTGCAGTGGGCACCATACTCAAATTAATTGGACACGCTCGACGACAGCGAAGACGCTCTCGACGTTGTCATCGTCGTCGACGACATCGTCGATGGCGCCGAGGGAAGTCACATGACTTCCCGCGATACCTCCGGCGCGTGTTCGAGTACGGTGCAGTGGGCACCGTACTCAAATTGATTGGACGCGCTCGACGACAGCGAAGATGCTCTCGACGTTGTCATTGTCGACCCTGCCCTGACGGTGTTGCCAAACAATAGGAATTTTTGCTGAATACGGCGGTGTGCCAAATATGTACATACCTGATCGCAAGTTGTCAGAAGCGATTCCAAAATTAGACTGAAGGGTTGCTAGTACTACTTACTCCTACGCTATTTTTTTTACTAATAGTTATGTACCATGAGTATGAGCATTTCGTTACAGTTTTTTACATAAATATGCTTCTGCTGTCACGGCCTTTGATTCTGAACAAGACCATTAATTTAGATCTAGTTGTTCGTCTCATTAACTTGCGTTCACTACTTGCCCTCAATTTATTCTCACTCGTGCAACACAATGCCTCGCCGAAAGATGGACAAGGAAGCAAAGATCAAGAAATTGAACGAAGAACTCGAAAACGACGAATTAAAGGTACGTACTTTTATATGAGCTGAGGAGACATCTAATGTGCGTAGCCGGGGATGCGTATTTCATGGTTATGGGCGGGACGGTCGGGTTACATGCGCCGATGGGGCTATATGGGGGCTTCCTTCGTCGGCACAAACACGAAAGGAGAGGTAAGCTATACAGGTAATGTATGAATTTCGTTGTGTTGCTGACGATGGTGGTAGCCTACGATCATCTGGCTCGTTCAATGCCGTGGCTGGAAGGAGCCAAAAAGCGTCAACCGATTGAGTATTCGCATTAGCCGCCAATATGAGCGCCGTCAGTGAGTCTTTCCTTCTGATCAATAATAAGTACGGTGTATAATATATATTATATTGAAGGTGAGTTGGGAACGGTTTTAAACAGTTTCTTTTTACCTACCACAATCACATGTTTATATGGAGATGAGATCTACTGTAGAAGATGAGCGTGCACTTGTAAATCTACTAAATAGTATAATAACGAACAACCTGGAAGTATCGTGAACTATCCATTTAACATCCAGTTGCACTCAGCTGTAAGGTCGACTTAAAACTTCGAGTAATGAATCTCACAACTAAGGTATGCACATAACGTCCTATCACCGACACGGAATACTTGAGCACTTGAACACTAAAGAACCATCACTGAAGCCTAGGTTTCTTCAGTAATGGAGGGTGGAGTTTACTGACGTTCTCCTTGATCGTACTCGGGAGACTCGTCGAGTGAACCTTCAGCAAGTGCCGCCTGAGAAGATCCATCCTAACGAATGTGAGGGGACAGCAGTTGCAAGCGTGAGGTCTGACACCTGAATTACTTAGTTCGTGACGTTTGTATTAAATCTTCCGTAGGAAGCGTGAAAAGCTGAAAAGAAAGTAGGCGAGGCAAAGACACACAGAAAAAAGGAACAAGGAGGCACCAGTATGAGCACTTGAGCAACCGCTGGTCTAAGTGACCGCCAACGTAGAACAAGATATGGGGTCGTCAAATTTCCTGAAAATGATATCAACCACTTCTTATCATAGTCCCAGCCCAAGTTGTGCAATTGATAGTGTTCAGCGCTGGCTCACAAGTCGATGATGGATATGACTTGGTGAGCATATCACATCTCTCCAATCCGTGCAGGTCGAAATCCATTTCTTTGCATTTATGAGATCTTGTATCCTCCTCTCCCTTAGATAACACCGGCGAGCCTTGACAAGGAGGGCAGTAAGAAGAAGTGTTGTTCTCGGCGTCACTATTTTCCCCATTGTAGTTCACGTAGACGGACCGCACGGGCCTGCACAACAAGCGATCGTGATATAAAAACTTGTGCTTCCGCTTAGTAGGAACTTTCAGAGTGATCCTATGAACTGAAGGTTTGTTCTCGCCCGCAGAGGTACCCCTATCGATCAAAGCGGCTGGAGGTGGAAGTGGAGGGAAACAATAAAGCAATGCTGGAGAAAGCTGACTCACAGGGAAGGTATATACGACTGCGCGTCCCAACGCGTTGTGCAGTCGGAGAGCGCGTTGATGCATGCCGATGGTGCCGAGTCAGAGGAACGTCCAGAAAAGGTAAGGATTTGCCTTGGTAGGGTTTATTCGCCGTTTGAAAATCTGCTCGAGGGGGGGTTACTCTACCTCCAGATTTAAGGTTTATTCGAGCGATGGGTTGCGATATGGACGGGCCTTGGACCCCAGCGTGACACGGCAACTGCGGCATTGGACCCTTAATTTATTCCGTTTAACTTATTCTATTTGCAACACGCTTATGGGAAGTCACCCTATATTGCACATCCGAATCGGAGTCGGACGCCTGTATTGTCGTATTTTGCTACAGCTTCGACTACAACTTCTGGTAGTGTTCGAAAGTTCCCATTCTCAACTACCACACCCAGGCCATGTCTGAATCTACGCAGGAACTCTCCATGCACACGGGTCCTGTGTATCTCAACCCTTATGGACTCAATAAGAAGCAACGACAACAAAATGGAAAAGGAAGAGTACCAATAGGCTCTGAGCTAAGGGACAAACCGGAGTTTCAGCTAAGAGTTCCTCCAAAGGGCTGTCCTCGGTGGAACAAATGCAAAGGGAGAAAAAAGGATGGGGAGCCCTGTCAAAGTAAGCATCAGACTTTGTATTATACTTCCCCCCCCCCATCTAACTGGTTGCAGAGGAAATTTTAGCAGGTCAATTAAAACTTGGTTCGAGGAAAAGAAAAGGCAAAACCCTAGAGATGTAAGCACTTAAGTTTCTTCCATATTCAATGCCATTTATTTTATATCGCAGAAGTTGGACCCACTGGGGCTGCATTTCTGACCTGATGATGCAGAGACTGGTCAAGACGTACCCAGACTTCACCTCGATCCCTGGATATGAAAGTATCACGGCCACACACAAGAAATGGTTGAAGGCCAAGTACGCCAATACTGCTCCTACGACAAAAGAGGTGCCAGTCCAAGTTGACATAATTCCCCAGGAGGTTGACGAAGTGATGGAGTAGCCTGAAATAATATAGAGTAGAAATTGCACTTTGCACCTTTTGATTCAATAGTATAAAAGGGGCGGTTTATAATAAGGAAGCAATTTCATGTCGTTGATGTTTGGCATAGTGAGTATTTTGCTGCTTCATTCTCACATAGTTCTACTGTGATGGCTTGGGATCTCGAGCTGGACAAGGAATTCATGGAAGTGGCTATGAAGGTTGACCGCAAGGACAAAACATTCAACAAAGGATCTGCTCAGGAAAGGCTGGTCTCGTAATGCTGTATCTAGCTATCCTGCCCAGGCCATCTGGCGCACCTTTCCTGACGTTGCAGAGGCTGGTGAACACTGACCGATTGCCAGAAGCTTACGGACAGTGATACAAGTACTTCAACAAGAGCTGTTTCTGAAGTGTCATCAAATCCGCTCAACCAGTTGTTCCAAAATTGGGACCACGCCAGGTAATCTATCCTATCCTATTCACTAGACCAATAACATAGAACGGTTCTTCCCTCAGCACCAATAGCCAGACATTATGAGAGCAAAAAAGCCATGCATTACGGTTAATTCGGGAGCTTGCTTCCCTTTGGTAAAGGTGGCCTCCAAAATATTAAATCACCTGCTGGCATAGCAACAGCGTGACTGAGTGCGTGGTTAACGAAGCGCCACATAAGTATGTGAACTTTCTATTATTAAACATTCCAAGGCATGCACTATAATGCTACGTAACTTCTACACCCGTGAAATAGGTCACGGTGCCTACTTACTAGCTGTGTCGATTACGAACAAATAACTAACTGTACTAGCTACTCAGCTATTTCAGAACATCGAAGTTTTGCCTCCAACACGCATTGAGTGTATCGACTTGGCCAAGGAATTGCCCCATCCATGATGTAATATCGTATCATCTGTCAGCATTAGTGGTGATGGAGAGCCATTCCCCATTCATCCCGCTGTCATTAGCGCTCCCAATCACGAGCTTTGCGCTCGGTGTCGGAGTCTGGAAGGTCGAGCCGGTGCGGGTCGTCTTGTTAAGGAACCAGGGGAAGTTGAGAAAGGTGGATGATTCTCAGGTGTCAGCACGCGGCGTCGTATGGCACCAAGGGGCACTATGCAAGGTGAGGGTATTAGTATGCCTATGGCTTCGAGAGCAGGGGAAGATTGGGTGTATACACATAGGACATGGTCTAAATCGCAAAACACTCCGCGCCGTGTATGACGAACTCGATATCAGTAAACTTAATAATAGCATTAAGAGTGTCCCAGAGGAAGTGCCCCAACGCAATGGCGTGCGGTAACCTGGCGTGCTCATCCCATTCAAATGCAGGGTCCTCGTCGCACCCCAGCACTTCGGTAGCACAGCGAAAGCAAGACAACAACGAGCAAGTGAACTTGCGAGACAACATTGATCTACCTGCACACTTGTCAATCTACATGAATCAGGTATGAGAACGCACCAGTTATTCCGCGTAGCAGCATTCTTGCACCCATATGCAACGGGGAACCAGCAACGGCCAAGCACAGGAGTGATCGCCTAGTGCATAGTGAAGAAGCCGAGAAAGGAGAACAGCAGGGTCAGTATTACCGTTAAATTACAACATGGATCCGACATTAGTACCACACTAATATACTTATAAGCAGGGGGTGAAAGTACCCGACACTGCGAATACTTCACGCCGAAATCCATCGCCCTAGCGCAGCGAATTGACACATATTGACACTAAAATAGGAAGAATTAGCAAAACAGTAATGTACCTGAAAGCAGCAAAAAACGTACCGACAGTAAAGAAATAAGGAATACATAGAACAATAAAGGTATCCAAGATAATTGAAAGTAAGAAAATTCCACCTCATGATGACTACAACAACCCACACCTGTTTGTATGACACATCTCGCAGAAGCGTTCAGGAGACGATCATAGTTGGAGACAGAAGGCATATGCTCGCACCTAAATGCACGAAGACAATGATCAAGCGCAGAAATGCTCAACAATCATACTGTCGCAGTACGAGGAGCAAGAGCATTCCATTTCACAATGACTAAGATCCACACCTGTTTGTATAACACTTCTCGCAGAAGCGTTCAGGAGACGATCATAGTTGGAGACAGAATGCATATGCTCGCACATAAATGCACGAAGACAACGATCACGCACAAAAATCATACTGTCGCAGTACGAGGAGCAAGAAAATTCCGTTTCACAATGACTAAGACCCACACCTGTTTGTATAACACTTCTCGCAGAAGCATTCAGGAGACAGTCATAGTTGGAGACGGAATGCAAATGCAGGCACCCGAATGCACGAAGATAGTGATCATGCATAGATATGCACTGAGACCGCTACGCTTGTGAGGTTGCAACCACATGGGCGAAGGCAGAAACGAATTCAAAAGGGTTCAGCAACTCGTTTTATGTTCAATTTGATCACGACCCCGAAAACTATATAAATATCCTGGAAGACCCCAGGAGAGTATTACACATGACAGAGACAAGTATTAGAGTGTTTGTAATTCCCACGCGTGACTCTTGGTCCCTAAATTACAAGCGCGGTCATCGCGAGTTTAGGTTGATGGCTATTTGCAGCTGTTGAGATCGGAGGTCAAAACACAGCTGAGACGTGAACTAGTTTTGGACCTGGCGGCGGTCCGAACTTCTTGCACTGATGCGTAGGCTTTCGACAGGGATAACCTTCTTGAGAGAGACCACAATGAGGTGCTGACAGCGGATAAAAGAGTGAAATTATGTAGTAAAAGTATTTTAATGGAATACATGTTTTTAAATACAAGAGCAGATCACTCGGAAACTTGTCCACGCTCGGGTAGTTAAATACTTCCCGTTTAAACTAAAAATGATGTGCAGTGCATTGGGCCTTTAAATGTCTTCAGTACTACGACAATGATTTCAATTTTTCCAACAGGCGGCAAACTGATGATTTATTAGCTACCGCATAATTGCGCAGAAAACTGCAAGGTAACTCAATAATGCACTAAGCACTTAACCATTGTAAGCGGTTGTTCGAGCAGTTCATCGCACTGGTGTTATTAGATCCCAGGAAGCAGCAGTGTATCGTCAATTTAGTTATACAGTGATGTGCAGTATGCACTACAGGAGCAACAAGCAGTATGAGATATGTGATTAAAAAAAAACGACTGGATAGTGGACAAATGATTCGGGGCTATGGGCGTACAGATCATATCTGAGGGAACCAGCCTCGTCCATCATCTGGGCAATATCAGCCCGTACGGTGGGGGCCAGCCGGTTAATAAGGCTTCTATAAAACGATATTAGCAGGTGTATATCATTTTGGGGCCCATCTTTCCCAAGTTCCTCTAACGAGCACCCGGCTCTGATCGACTGCAGGACATAAGAGTGCTATCAAAGTTAGATTAGCGAAGTATTCGATAACTTAGCCAACAGCAACTCACACATCCCGCAAAAACTGCCATCCCAACCACAGCCAGACCTTTTGTTCTCCACGGATGTTGAGGTTCTCCTTCAATTAAGGCATCGACCACGCTCAACTCTTGGTTGTGGTACTTTTCGAGCATGAACGCCAGAGGCTTTGTCCGGAATGGACCAGAGGGGGTAGCGGGGCATTCAAGAAAGCTGTGAGGCAATGTGTTTTTAGTAGACGGCTCACAGAACATGAGTCGCAATAAATACCGATTCTGGTGCAGTTGTTGATCGCAGAATGCAACCCGTAGAGCGGGTTTCCGAGGCATACCACAACAATGGAGAACTTCAATCGAAGACGCGATAATGTTATGGTACATATCGGTGACGTAGTTAAATAACTAAAAATAAAATACAAGTCAGTTAAAACATTAAACCAGACAAATTCGACTTACCTCGGAGAAAATTGCGGACCTGAGGGGGTGCATGTAGCCTGTGTCGATTAGACTGTCCCAGATAATGCCGTTCATGTCTTCCGGGGATATATGGGAAGAACTCTGACGAAAATGTCCGACCCTCATCTTAATAACCTGAGAAAAAGTGAGCCTGGTATTGCGATTGCAGTGAGTGGACGCCTCCAATGCGGAGATGAGAGCAGGCGACACAATAAGACGATGAACCATACGAAGGAGAGGTTGGGCCTGTATAAGCTCTCCCGTCTCTATCACCTCAACGGTGCACATGGCCATCCCAGTAATTATAACCTGGGAAAGTGCGAGCTGGATCCGTGTGTCCTCTGCCACAGTGAACTGCGCCATGAATAGGCCGTACTCAGATTCGTTGCCCCATTCTGACTTTCTGTTGATAATCGGGGCGAGGCGCTTCCGTTTGGGCGGGACCGGTCCGTTATGAGTTTTTCGCTCCAATAGCGGCAGATCGTAGAGGGAGGTAGGCCTTAAGTAGGAGCAGCGCGCTTTCGACAAATTTATATAAACCGCTGCCAGTCTGCGGGGTATAATAGGGGGTTCCATGACCATCGGGGGATGGTGTTGAATCGTTATCAGAACCGAGGCTAGAACATTTAGCGGTAGAGCAGGTGGCCGGGCATGCTGCTGGATCTGCGCTAGCTGAGTCGGCTGAGCAGGCTGAGCTGGAGGCTGCTGGGCATGAATCTGCTGAGCAGACTGGGCTGGAGTCTGCTGGGCATGAGCAAGTGGACCTGCAGACTGCTGGGCCAACAACTGATGGCTGTGGCTCGCAGAAGCATGAGACAGCTCAGAGGAAGTCTGTAAGGGTGCAGGCGGAGCCTGGCACTGGACTGTTGGGAGTAGAGAAGGCGGGGGACCAGGTGGGGGAGGGTATTGAATGTGAGCAGAGGCACGAGCAGTATTTGCCGCTGTTGGAAAATAAGAGGCACCTTCCGCCCAGCTAAAATTCTGGCTGGAGGAACTTTTGTCCATCGGTGGTCCTAAATGAGGAACTTGCTCAGAGGAGCTTTGCTGAGATAAAACACCGGAGACGTCAGGGTCGACAGAAGGTTCATGTTGGATTAAAGAGTCGGGATCACAGTTCAAAGCCCTATTATGCAAGATTGAAATATTATCCGAGCAAAGCAGTCGAGAAATGCGACCTACCACCAAAAATCATTGGTAGGCTGGGACCTTTGGATCCGTTCGATGAGATGGACACCAGAGTCCATCAGCTCTGGGAAAAGTGGAGAGGATGTACCAGCATTATGTGGGAAGTCAGAGTCGTCCATGATAGTCTGAGGAAGTGGGTGTGTAGTGACTCTCCTAGTAGACGGACTCTTTTAAGAGAATCCAGCGAATAATAATCGCTAAACAAACCCTGTATGTGGGATTTCCATCAGTCCTTGAGGAACCTAGTGGTTAGAAGGCTCCGGATTTAAACGGTATGTAATAGATAAGCTCTATAACCAAGGAGAATCTTCACTTGCCGCAACATTATTGCTAATGTTGGATCCAATCGACATGAGTCCAGCTCCGCATATGTCAGCAGACCCTTAAATTCTTTGACATTCAAGAGAATGCCACCGATTGTGGCCTCTTGTGCCCAGCCTCCGTGAACTTATTAGATATAGAAGTCTGAGGAGAAGAGGCTTCATGTCCGATGGCAGGGTGCAGATTTTTCTAATCAAGTTCGAACTCATGGCTTGGTTGATGTGTTGAGAATAAATATTGCGGTTTGATACTGACATTCACCGGAGGGTAGGCGATACATGATTTCTCCAATCAGTAATCCTTGGTATTTCCTGTCCTGATCCGCTAGCCGAGGTGAAGTTTTTATTAGATAACAGGAGGGAAGGAATAATGGGGATGAGGTAGTCGTGTCCTGGACTTGGAGCCTCTCTACCATAATCTGCAAAACAAACAATTGGGAAGAATAGTCACTATAGCGCCCGGGTGTATACTGTCGGAGGAGAGCGTCAATGGTATTAGCATTGCCTATAATATTGCTGACAAATTCAGTGATCGACAACTTACTCCGTCTCCAGAAAATTATTGTGTCCACCGTATGAAGTCCTGGTGTGTAATGTTCCAGTGTAAATCACATCGTAATGGAGTTCATTATGAGAATTACAGTTATTGTATAACATAGTAGCATGATTATTGATAGTTCGTTCTTACTATATAAATTACAGCGGGACTCGGAGGGTCGTATTAGTGCTATCCTCATCACCGGTCGAGCTGTCAACGGCTCCGGAAAGCTTGTGAAAAGGTTATGGTGCTCTATCCCCGCACTTTTTGCCTAATTTAGCTCAATGTAAAAGACGTGTCTCGAACTGCTCCCCTTATTGATTTAATTACTGGAGGTATGTAGGATTGCACCTGCTAAGAAACTGGTCTATAGGCGCCTTCAGTCTACGAAGTTCAGTGAAGTGAAGGGCGAGGGCGCTTCGAAATGGAATGATTGATATGTGATACTTACCTATCTTCATGCCTACATAACAAATCAATTAACTATCTAAATTCTGAGTCAGCATGTCAGTTGTCGGTACATACTACTTTTGTAGCTCCTATCAAAGAGCAGAAGGAGGAATTCTCCCATGGAGTATTGATAAGCTGCGAGAATCATATCATAATCCAGGCCACCCCGAGAATCGCAATTAATCTATCACTGTACCCGCCGTGGAATTTTTTTT